>JAUEKZ010190597.1:0-12342 GCA_031471865.1 Melibe leonina | reverse complement strand
CACACACACACACACACACACACACACACTCTCTCTCTCTCTCTCTCTCTCTCTATATATATATATATATATATATATATATATATATATATATATACCATCTTCACCTTCTACCAGGTCGTATGTCTTATGATTTTTAGTACGGTACAACAATTTTGCAACAAGATACGATAATACGAGATACTTCATACACAATTATTTCAAAACTTGATGTAATCTCTCTTTTTGTAATACATTTAAGTTACAGTTTTCTTTCTGAGTGTTCTCTTCTAATTTCCCTTATGTTACAGTTTGTGCCAAAACATTGCATTTGTCTAATTTACATGTTTTCATATTGTCTTTATTTGTGATATTCAAGTGCAGCTCAAGGACTACTCCAGTAGTCCTTGGTGCAGCTATAAAACGAATTCCAAAATACCATGCCTTTGTTGTATTCGTATAAACATCGTGTGGACAATTATTTGCTTCTATCTAGACGTTCTTTATTATTATCATGATTATCATCATTATTGTTTATTTGTTCATTGTTGGTGACTCTTTTTGGGGGTTTTTTCGTTTGTTTTTCGTTGTTGTTGTTTGTTTGTTTGTTTTGTTTTGATTGTTTGGGTTTAATGTTGGGGGTTTTTTTTGGGGGGGGGCGGGGGGAGTGTGCGGGTTCCATTATTTGCTCACGAAGGAGTGAAGGAAGTAATCCGCAATAGACCAGCCTTCTACTAAACAAATGATGATGATATTCGTTGTCCCTTGTCCGCTTCATGCTACAGAACCCGGGATAAGCACCGGCTCTAAGGCTACACATGTCTATCTTTTTCATTAAAAAGATCAGATAACAGTTCGGCACATAATAAACTGTATGCGTTTGACGTCATAATGACACATGCCCGCAACCATGTCAGTAGCGTTCACCTTCTTTCCCTTCCCAATAACACCCTTTCCCACATCTTAAGCCCATGTTTCAATTAATTGTTTGGGGCATATGACTCTCTTAACGTCTATCACTGGAGTGGAAACTACTCCCTTCGGAAAGTGCCATTATAAGTAAATCCTCTGAGCCTAGTGGCACATGAAGTCGGAGCTTATCCCGGTTTCTGTAGCGTGAAGCATAGAAATAACAATGATTACCACCCTATGGATAGGAAGCTGGTCTATCGCAGGTTACGTTCCCCAACCCAAATTGTGGATTGGTATCCATTTTACACCTGGATGGGATGAGGCAAATGGAGTAAATTTCCTTGCCCAAGGAAAAACCGAAGTGCCGCTGGTAAGAATTAAACCCGGTGCCCCCAGGTTCTGTGCTGCATCACTACCAGTTCGGCCCCCGTGTCTCCCACGGAGAGTGCCATTATCAGTGTACAATCCATAACAATTTGAAAACTGAGTTAACCCCGCATTTACAGTACCTTAACCCTTTCACTGCTAAGTTTATTTCTTTAACTACTATCTAACTAAAGACATCAAAATGTTCAAAATGTGCCTGTAAAACAAAAGCTTTCATTGGACTGACATAAGGCAGGCTTCAGATTTTTGACATATATATGAACTTTGTTTGAAGTTGTAATAGTTCTATTTGCAAAATGTGACCCTTTTTCCAGGGCTTTTAAAGGCCTATATGCTCTGTAAATATGATATGACATGATATTATATGTCAGTTCACTGAAATCTTATTTATTGTCTAATATAAGAACACTAGAATCCTTAATATTTGTTTAATATTCTGTTTGGTAACAATCTGACTTCGCTGTAAAATATTTAATCCAGGTAAGTCCCGTTAAACATGCTTTTAGGGTATAACATCCACAAATCAATCATTATGAAAACTTACCTATCTTCTTTTCAAAAATTATATTAGGAGATATTTTCAACACTTGAACGATATTTGAAACAATTTCGATTATTAAAAATCATTGGAATACCTACTTGAATCAAGACGTTCAGGTTGCTATGACATAAAGTGCTGATAAATTCCTGTATTTTTGCGAGAAAAAAATATAGGTATTTTTCAAAATCTTTCTTGGTTCTCGAATTATCTTAATTCAAAATACGATAATAATAACAATAACTGCCTGTATTATTGGAAGGTGTGCAATAATAATCATAACATTAGCCCAGACTACTTCTAGGTACCTACGTAGGTACGAAGGTGCTAATTATGGGATATCGACCACACTACACAGTTTCACAATAGTACTTAGAAGTGTGGTTATCGGAAATGATGTATCAACCAAAGATGTTAGAAAAACCATAATATACGGAGAAGATCAATGACATCACTCGTACGGGTGAGAGGAAAAATCACTTCGTCCATAAAGTTGAGAGTACCTTTGGGACCCGAGATTAATTCAGATCACTAAGGTTAGTACCTTTTTTTTTTAAGACACACACTCACACAGCACTTAGTTTGCATACTCTCGCACTTTTCTTCTTTTGCTATTATAACTTGGAACAAAGATTGATGAGTGGAAATCGATATTTCCATGGCTCGGTTGCCGAATTGGTAACAACGGAGCGCAGCGTCCCATTCAGGACATTTTTTCTGTGTTTCCGTTTTTCTTCTTTCTTTGTCTCAGTCACGTATATTATGCACTGCATATTACTTCAAATTTTATTAATTTATTTCTGGTGCTAAGTTTTTGTTGTTGTTTTTTTCATAATATTTTCGTCTTCTGATGAAGGCCAACATAGGCCTAAACGTTGATTTCGTCTTGTCCTATCCTTGTCCTTTCGACAACGTACTCCTTCTGTTTGACATTTTCAAAAGCCAAGCTGTGTACCTTTTTCTCTATCACAATACAGACAGATTTGTTATTTCTTTTTTTCATATAGATCTCTACCTATCATTGAATTTAAGTAAAAGAAACTCACTTAGCAGGAAGCTACACGTTGGTAACAATGTCAATATCTTTGTTGTCCATCTTGTTTATCAGTATTATCTGCAATCTTTCTTCTTGAGCGTCGATCATGGTCAGCGAGTGGAAAAGACGAACGAAAAATCTTGTTCCAGATTGTCAATAAAGAATCGACGTTGTGGGTGGATCCCCTGCTTGCTTTGCTTGGTCAGATATTTCTCTCTTGGCTCTGTATTCGGTTATTTAGCTGCAGGGACATATTATATTCATTGCTCCCTTTGTACCACAACGTAGATTAGGTCCTGACTCCTCATGAGGCGGTATTTAAGAATTGATAATAATTTAAAACAAAACAAAACAACAACAAAAACCCAAGCACAGTTGTTGTAATCCAAAGCTGTAGCGAAACAAGGGGAGTAGTTGACAGATCCGTCGTTGGGGACAAGGACAAAACAGGAAATAAAAAAACGACGTTCCGGCCCTAGGCCTTCATCAGGACAAAGACGACAGGTTATAATTACATAAAGAACATAGAAAGATGTAAATAAAACATGGACAAAAATGAAAAAAGTGAAATACTTAGCCGATTCCTGAAGCGACTGGATGGACCATTGACACCCACTGGCCTAGCTGTTCCATAACCTTGTAGTGCTAGGAAAGAAGGGATGAAGACGACTATCCAAATTAGATCGAGGTAGATTATCAAAGCTTTATTGCCTAGTTTGTCTCTGACTCCGCTGGTATTGATCAATTTGGATATCTATAAATATAAGTCTATTCAGATAGCACTTTTAAAATTATTTTTATTTCGGTCCTTGCTCTCTCTTATTGGAGAGATAGCCATCCCAAGTTCTTCATATTCGTTTTTGATGAACCTGTAATTAATGTGTAATATTATTAGTTCCATATCGAGCAGCATTATTTTCCACTTTATTCATTTATCATTTATCTTATAAATAGTAGTGCTCTCTTTATCTCCTCCTCTCTCCTTGTCTCCCCCTCTCTCCACCCCCTCTCTCTCTCTCTCTTTCTATCTGTATCTCTTCGTCTCTCTCTCTCTCTCTCTCTCTCTCTCTCTCTCTCTCTCCCTCTCTCCAATTCTTCCTCTCCCCCTTTCCCTCCCCCTCTGTCTCTCTCTCTCTCGCCCAATCTCCCCCTCTTTCCCCATCCTTTAGTCTCTCCATCTTGTCCTCATCCTCTCCCCTTCCCTCACTCTACCCACCTCCTATTTGAATACATTAAAAATTGTGGCAACATTTGAAACATTGGCAAGAGAATTATGTTGCTTAGATCAATTATATTCTACGTTGATGGTAGAGGTCAGTAGCATTGTACAGACCTAAGTGCGTATACGTCTAGAGATTGACACTCTATCAGACGTCAGGCAATATTTGGATAGAAACACTATAGAGGGTCTATATGAAAGGTAGAGACTCAATCCTGACAGACAATCATGTTGATAGTCAGAAGGCGTACAAGTCGTAAAACCCAATCTGAAATTTGCAGTGGCTCACAAAACAAAATACACGCACGAGACTGAGCTCTTTGGTCAGGATAGATCAAATACCCTTCTAATGTTTTGGGGATATATAGATTGGCTACTGGGATTTACACACAACCATATTTGCATGGAATGCCTTCATTTCAGATTCCGGAAGTAGTGAGAACTCTTTTAATTTCCAAACCATAACTAAACATCGTGAAGGTCTTTTCAACTTTCATTTTCAACCGAAACGCCGAACGCATTGTATCGTGAAGTGGATAAAAGATATTCTTTACTTCTGATCTGAATTGAAACTAGACTTGTCTGCAATTTCCGCATAACTCAAATTGAAGGTAAGACAATGTATTTGTCAGTGTTACCGATAGAGTCTAGTCTATAGACTTCTAGACCAAATGTAGCCTAAAGAATATAGTATATAATAGATAAGTATAAAAGACTCTGAAAGGGCTGTGTAGAAACCAGGGACACTATCCCGAAGAATGCCAAAATCAGATATCTAGAGAGATAGGCCCGATCATAAAAGTTGATGAAGGTCAGAGACTTTTTGAAACATTTTATTTTCAAGTGCATTTGAAATGAAACAGGTTATAGTCTACCCAATATCCAGGATAAATGTTACGGTACTATTTGGCTGCTAGTCTGGGGTGTTTTTGTTTTGGCTGTCATTATTTGCACCCCAGGTGAAATTGCACCTGGTTATAATAACGAGTGTAACCTGGCCACTGAGCCGCCTAAGAGCCCTGCATTTAAACGGCTGATTTAATCTTCCTACAAATAATTTTCTTGCCGATAATATCAATCTTGTTGAATTGAAATTTTCCATTCAGCAACGCTAGGAAGAGAAGGGAAAAAATGCCCCATAACATTCATTGCCGATACGTAAACGTCATATGATAAATAAAGCATTCTCATTGGTCTACATTTTAATAGAAAAGGAAATGACGTTTCAAGTGGTTTATTTTTAGAGCCTGTCTTTTTTGGTACTTCCGGGTGTGTCCCTGACGAACAATAGACTCGTCTGCAGTCTCAATCAACATCGTAGACTTCAAATTCACTATTTTTACCTCTAGAACAACAAAATAGACAAACGGTAGTCCTTTCGAATTGTATTTTTTAATTCCGAATGCAAATATGCCAGTTCCCAGTTTCAAGAACATAGCATTATCATGAAATATTATACTGACGGATAGTTAGATATGTTTCATAGTGTTGGTGTTGAGATTACCTTTTTTCTGGTATGGAGCATAACAAAAAATCGGAGTATAAATTAAACTTTGCCCTGTGTCAATATTTCCTGAATAAAATAGCGACTGCCTTTAAAAAAATAAGGTTTGATGTGGGATTAAAACCCTGGCCGCCACAGTTTCGAAGTGAACACATTACCACAAGACCTCATGGGAACTATGTTAGGTGACAAAATGAAACTCAGTATGGTAAGTAGTTAGTATAATTGTTGTAACTCTCTTGTGTTGGAGTTTGATTTTAAGATCACCAGGGGCAAATAAGAGATCGTATTTGCACTCCAGTTTTTTTTGTATTTTTGGGCAACGGGGTGTGACAGTTGGGGGTTATTCTGATTATTTGAAATTGAAACAGTGTCTACTTACCCTGACTCAGAGTCTACTTACATGTTAAATGAGCAGCCTTATGGAGCGCATTAGCTCAGTTGGTAGAGCATCAGAAGGTGCAGAAGGTCCTGGGTTCAATCCCCCTTATAGGCAGATTATTTTCTGGGACTGGAAAACCCCACTGTTGACCCATTGGCAAAATGGGTACCTGGCCCTCTATACAGCTGTGTCCCTGTCCCGCAGACAAATTATAACATGCCTTAGGCATTTGTCTTGTCTTATATGTTTCAATGTTCACTGTTGGCCGGGGGAAGTAAAAAGTGTGAAGCACGATGAGCACAATTCGTGGATATCAGCGCTATAAGCCTCCACTTTAATTTCAATTTTATTTGAAAATCATCCCTACGGCTCACACACAAGACTAATGGGAATCACAATCATGGCTGATCAGGCTATTTGCTGTATTATAACATTCTCTGAAGTGAGGGTTTCCAAGTATCAAGCACCAAGGAAATTGCTCTTAAAAAGTATATTTAAACGGAAAAGTGATTAAAAAGATAATTGCAAGGCTAACCTTATTTTTTTCAATTTGTTCAGCAGTTGTCAAAGAAGACAAAGAATATATTGCCCACCCTTGCACAGTGCCCTTTTCTTACGAAGAGGTCAACCACCCCCCACTGTTCCATTCCTCGCTTCAGGTGAGTGGAAGAGGAGTCAAAAACTGTCATTGATGTGTTGATGACTTAGCTTAGAGGCTACTAATTCTAACACACATTCTTTGTTCTTGTGGAGACAGAAAAATATGTATGAGGAAAGCTGTGAAAGAGTTTTTGTTTAAAAACTAGAAAATAAGGCAATCCAGTGAATTCGTGAAAATGGTTCTGGTGCAAATGATACATATGCGATTGAGGAAAAGGAGGATGAGACATGGATTCTTTGTACATGATATTCAAATAAAGCCACTCATAATCTGTTCCTGTATTTCTCTTCCCCACTCCGACCCCTTTCCGCCTCCACTCCCCAGTTGAAACAAAATGGCCCAGCAGCAGATTCCCCCACAGATGCAGGTGGATGCAATGTCCTCAGGTAGCCAGGTTAGTCTTCCTCTTTCCCTCTTTCATTTATTCTTCCTTTTTTTTTATCATCAGTGAACACAGGGCTAACAGGACTGCAAAGTGTGTGTAGTGGTGTTATCCAGTAGTATAGAATCTTCATGTCACAAGCTATCCAAATCTTATCATTGTGTCATTTGTACCATTTTTTTCATTTGTTCTCAATTATTCAGCAAACATCTCAACAAACTTTTCTTATATTTTGTATTTCAGGAATTTGAGTGCCAAGTTGGATATAAAAAAAAAAACCTCGCAGAATATTTAATGTTTGTTATTATAAAATAATCTTTGCTTTCCATATTTACCATACACAATTATTTACTGTAACAGTATTCATAATGCGCTTAGCATGCATATGTAAGCTGAAAACATATGATTTGATATTGAAAGAAAATATTTATCGTTAATTTATTTCAGGGTTATTGTGTTTTCATAAATTGTTTAACATGGGTTTATTGTTTTCTGTACTTTGAGCCTGTTGTGAACGGTGTAAAGCGCGTTAGAAAAACTTTGTATTTTTTTTTATTTTTTATCTTTGCCTATTTCAGTTCCGTGAATTTTTGAGTCAGTACAACCGGATTACAGAGGAGTGCTTCATGGCCTGTGTGCACGACTTCACCACCAGAAGGGTTCTGTCCGTAGAGGTATGTATTGTATAGTGACTGTGCCAGACATTTTCATTTTCATTACTTCAGGTAAAGCTTATCAATTCATTTACTTATTATTGTTTCACTTCACCCTGAATCCTTGTAAATTATAGTGCCTCCTTAGAGTCAAAGTCAGAGAGAGTGAATGCCTCTATTCCATAATTTGTCTTGTTTTATGAATCTCCCATCACAATCTCTCTATCCCAGCATGACCAAAGTTTGTTTTCTACTGAACTTTGCAGCTAGAGCTGGAATAGTCACTTATTAAAGTAGGTCATGCTTCAAGGTGCTTACTAGTCAAAGTTTTTATTCTGCATCAATTTGATTTTTAAGCATTTAAAAACTGTGATGCCCATGAATCCAAAGTAGACTGCTCTAACAATAGACAACCCCAAAACAATAAGATTTAAATGAGTCGAGAGAGTGTTGAATTTGGCAGATCTCAAGTGACGATCCTTTTTTATTGGATTGACATAACCCAATACGGGTATGGTGCGTCACAAATGAGATAAAATAATGCACTCTGTCTGGGAATGAAAAACAAATTGTATTTATAGGAGTACCATTGTATGTGCAAGGTGTGTAGATAGGAATTAAACACGCAAAGACAAACGCGCACTAACACAAATGTCCAGAAAGAGAGAGGGAGAGAGATAAAAGAGACACATGTGTGCATGCACACACATGCACCCTGTGAGAGAGAGAAAGGAAAGAGAGACATGCAGACACACATACACGCACACCCCAAGAAAGAAAAAAGAGAAACTGAAAGCTCACACAGACACATACACACACAGAGGCGTGCTCTGAGAGAGAGAGAGAGAGGAAAAAAAGGAAAGAGAAAAATGCATGTACATAAACACAGACTCACACATGCACGTTTATAGAGAGAGAAAGAAGGAAAAAATGTGCGCAAAAGAGAGCGAGAAAGAAAGAAATAGGGCCTAACATTAACAGACAAAGAGAGAGAGAGAAGTACATATACATGTACAGGAAAAGCAATGCAACAAAGAAACTGTTTAAAACAAACAAAACCATTGGTCTGTCGCTATATATAATATATGATTTATGATATAATGTCCCAGATTTTAAAAAAAAAACTTCTAGAAACCTAGACATGTACTATGTAGCAATGCCAACATGTGCGCTCGGTGTATGACCAAAAGTTGGTCCGCGAAATGACGGATTTCGTCTGGACACAACCTCTCGAGAGGCACTATTTTTTAAACATTATTTCGAAGTTGTTTTTTAACAGATATGACTGAAACTTGGCATCCAATCAGAAGAAGGGTTGTATTTTATTCAGGTCAGCCGAGTTTCTCATATGTCACTTTGTTCTGGTTAAAACAATTAGTTTTCCGTTTATTGAGTGATTCAATTAAAACTAAGTGATGCCAAATCAATATTAACCTTTCTTCTTTTTAAATCTAAAATTTAATTGAAATAGCTCAATAAATCTGTCCTTAAATTTCAAAAACATTGGCCCAACTCTTGTCATATTTGAACAACTTTGAGGCGGCCATGGCGTATTTCACATCGTGTATTGTCATCCTTCGCTTGCGTGATCACAACGTGATCTGATTGGTCTGGCAAAATTAAAGCGAGCCCATCCAACGACGGTTCTCTTTAGCCTTTGTGATTAATTCGATTCAGACCCACGGAGTTTTACAAAGATCCCTACACACTCCCAAACAGGCCCGTTTTGATAATGGGGTGGTTGTATGAAATCATGAACTGTGACCTTATTCTAAACATTTAACCCATAGTGTTGCATAACATTGTTTTTATAATTAAATAAAGAATGTGAATATGTTATTGATTTGTATGTTTGTGTTCCAAAATTTGAATGTTGTGTTTGTGAATGCAAAAAAAAAATCTGATGGAAAAAAAAATCATGATGTAATATTTCCACATACCTTTAGCAAAATCCATGTTGATGTTCATTAATAATCGAAACATGAAATCTATAGATCATTCATATTTGAATGTGTTATAGAAAATTTCACAACGATACCTAAAGAACTTTTTAAAAATGATTTTTTTTAAATTACTAGCCTATATTTTTGCAGTGGCCTAACTGGTAGCGACGCAGCACAGAACCCAGGGGCACCGGGTTCAATTCCTACCAGGGGCACTTCAGTTTTCCTTGGGCACAAAAATTTACTCCAATTGCCTTACCCCACCCAGGTGCAAAATGGGTACCAATTCACAATTTGGGTTGGGGAAAGTTATCTGCGATAGACCAGCATCCTATCCAGAGTGTGGCAACCATTGTCATTTGTCCGCTTCATGCTACAGAAACCAGGATAAGCTCCGGGTTGATGGGCCATAAGGCTCTAAAGGACTTACTTTTTACTATATTTCACTATATAGCCCTATATTTATAACAAAATTGAGGGGATCGCCTAAATCTACATTTCCCCCTCACTAACATCACTTTTATTACTTCCACACAATTTTGATCGACTAGGGTCTTAACTAGACCCATCAGTATCTTCCATTTCATTCAAATGAATGTCATTTAACAGTTATAAGACTTTTTCTGACATTTATGAGTAGGTTGATCAGCCATCTTGTTTGTTTTGGTCATACTGTTACCACTTGTTTATCAAAAAAGAACAGAGATTCACAAAAAAGGAACTGCAACACTATGAAACCATGATTCAAAATAAAGCCCAAATACATGTGGATTCAGGAGATGTATAGTAGAATTCGTTTTGTATTTTAGGTAACCGTTGAAATAACAGAAAGCAAATGAGCTTTGTGTGCGGCTTAGGCTTTTTGCGAAGGACAGCGAGCCGCACACTGCGGACTGCTTATCAGTTAGTTTTAGCTTTCGTAGCCATCGCATTTTGTTATTTGAAAAAAGTAATTATTATATGAAGTGGAATATCATTCAAAAAAAATTTTATGTTAAATAATAGAATTTCACGCATTATTATCCAAAGGAGAGTTAAACTTGATCGCAAGGGTACTTTAATGAGCCTCACCACTAACCTAAGACCACTTTATATAATTTTTAATGGACCAGCTTGATCTATTTATCACTCGCTTCTATTTCATTTTCAAATACTTGTGATTATTATTGTTTTCTTTTCTTCTATCTTTAAGGAATATAAAAAGACCTAATAAGATTGTTTTAAAATGCGGAGAGTGTTGTTACAACAGATTTCTTAAGACACTGCATCAATGCTAATCGTAACGGCTGGCCTTTGGGTGTCAAATATCTATGAAATGAAAAAAAGCTAGAGTAATTCTGATGTGCCATAAGATTTCTCTTGTTATTTTACATGAGATTGTTGAGTTTCATCTTTATATTCAAGGTATTGATTCAAATATGTTGTTGTGGAAACATTTTTTCTATATACACAGGTCATCCAACCTGAACATGGTTTTTTATTTCTTGATGGATTTTCAAAATTCAAAAAGCATTTTACTCACTAGAGATAGAGATTTATTTTTATTTTGTTTCCAGTGCAAAGTCTATAAAAATTAAAAAGTTAGATCTCTAGTTGTTTTTTGTTTTTGTCATTGCTATACTATGGGTCCTGTTGAGAGGGTTATATTTTGAAATGATAACCTACCACTACCAATAGATTTTGAAGCAATAACTAAATTGAATTTTGTCATATATATGTGTTAATGTATGTATGCGTGTTTTATTTCAGGACTCGTGTGCCATCAACTGCCTGGAGAAATTTATGAAAATGACCAGCAGGATATCCCAGAGGTTTCAGGAGCACCAAATTGCATCCAATGATTCGCTAGCAGCCACAGCAGTAAAGAAATGATAGTCATGTTGTAATTTGTATTAGTATATTTGGATTTTGAGAAGTAAATATGTTTTAACTTTAGAATGTACAGTACTCACTGGATAAATGTGCGCTTTTTGGGAGAGGAGAAGTGTGTGTTACATGAGGAGATTTTGTTCTAGAATCAGAGGAAGTAATCAATGAAAGTGAAAGAGAAAAAAAGATCAAAGACTTGAAAGAGAACAACAGAAAGAATGTAGCCTACTGATAACTATATGATAAAAATAGAGACAACTGCAATTCAAACAAATTTTATCATGTGGTTTCAGCAAGTCAGTTTCACCTAGTATAACTTTGCCTTTAATTCATCCTGGGGGGTTTCATGGGAAATGAATCTTGAGTATTGATCTTGTTTCAACATTATATACAAAGAAAATTCCAACACATTAATTATTTGTTTTAAGTCACCACTTAGGTATTTTTTGCAGCAATAAACATACCATACACAGACTTATACTACAAGTACAAGTTGTAGTTCAATTACAACCATGGTACCTACATACAAAACAAAGTAAAGAATTCTGTGATGCCAGCAGGGCTTGCATTTTTTTAGTGCTGTGTCGTGTATGTTCTTATTTACTATTGACTCTTTCACTTTCATCAAAGTGTTCTAAATACTGTGTGCATTCATGATGTTCAAAGAAAATGAAAGACTTCAATACATTATTACATTTGTTTCTCTTGTACAGTGAATTTTCTTAAAATAAAAAAAAAGAAATAAAAATGCTCATGCTTTGTTGTATGTACATACTTCCTTTCCAATCAGTCAACAAATTGTTTGTCTCATCCTCTAGACGCGGGCGGTTGGCAGGCGCCTCTGGTGGGCGCTACTTCTGTTTCTTATCTTTTGGAT
>JAUEKZ010190587.1:0-10173 GCA_031471865.1 Melibe leonina | reverse complement strand
ATTTTAATATTGTAAATTGCAAAAAAAAAAAAAAACCCAAAAAAGCAAAAAAAACCCCCCCCCCTCCCCCCCCCCCCCCCCAAAAGCCAACAAAACCAGCTAGCCAAAACAACAGACGAACTAACCAAACAAACAAGCAAGCAAGCATGCAACCAACCAACCAGTCAACCAAGCAAAAAAATTGTCACTAAGGGGATGAGAGAAAATCTATGCAAGGAACCTTGTTTTAGTGTCTCTATAGATAAACATGTTTCGTTCTAGTGCATTAGTTCTTACTTACTTTGTCTCACTAACCTAAAAAATATCCTTTTCGTTATGAAGCTAAGGTTTTAACCAAATCTATTTTTCATGTTGAAATTCTAGACTTCCAGAAATCCTTTATACCTCGCCAATTCATATTTTCGTCCTAATCAGAATTTTTTTTGTAAAAATGGAACAAACTTACAATCGCTGTGTATACGGTTCTGCATTATTATGTGTCAATAAGGGATACCTATTTTCTTTATTTGCTTGTTATTTGTTTTGCGCAAAGTTTTATTAGTATAAGAATATTATATGCCCATAAATGGAGCAGAGAAGATGAATGAACAATATCTATAATTAGCTTTCCACAATACCCACCCTCTAAGAGTCTATTCGACTAGTCTAGTATCGATACTGTTTACAATGGTGCCAGAGCCTCGGGCAGCGATAAAAAACAGTATTCCAGCATTCCAATTATGAATGTCTCATAGACACCTATCTAAATATTCATAATTTCTCATTTTATATCTAGTTATGAAAGTTAAAAAATATAGCTGTCTCAAGTACTGTTATAGTACTCTAGTACGATACATAGATTTCCCCACACTACTTGTCTGTGATTTGCCAATTTCTTTGAATCACTTGGCTGGCTTGGACCCATTACCAACCATCTCTATTATCTATGCTTGGACCCGAGCTTGGAGAGACTCATAGCCTGGCCGGTGTTGTAATTCTAACTTATTTATAGGGCTTGCTAATACAAGAACAGGGAGGTGCCCATAACTCTCGGAACACCGGCTGTTCCGGCCAAGACCAGGAAACACATCTCTAGAGTTGGGACTGGAGTTCTTGCTCAGTTTCTAAATGAAGAAAATTCAGTCTTTTATCCATCAGATTACAAGGAGGCCACTGACAACCAGTCAGAGGTGGGTCATTCTATTGAAATCAATCTTTAAAAATGTGTACTTTAAATTCATGCAATTTTAATTAAGAACCCATGTCAAAAGCCAATTTAGAGGTCTGATAGATAGAGTCATGTACAAATGTTTCCTTGTTGTTTGAATATCTTTGATTAAATGGTGACCTTTTTTTAAAAAAAAACTCTGTAGGGAATTCAAGACAGGTGGAGAAACAAAGATGAGTCTGAAGGAAAGATACATTCAAGGGATGGTACTGAGTGGACTGGGTGATGCTTTTGCCTATAGAAATGGTCAATGGGAGTTTTGCCACAGTGGTGCTGCTATTTACAAAGAACTTCAAAGCATTGGCGGATTAGACAATGTTAGTGTAAAATGTAAGTCTGTATATTTTTTTAAGAATCATTCTTGGAATTAAATCTTCTTCTGTATAGAATATTTGGGAATAATTTTGTAGGTCAAGAGGCTGATATCCTTGACTTTTTACCATTATAAATACTTTCCTTTGACATGCTTTCATTATAATATGTTTAATGTTCATTGATTATCTTGCAGTACCCATGTGGCCAGTTAGTGATGACACAGTAATGCATCTTGCTACTGGAGAAGGTAAGATTTGCTATAATTTTTATGAATTTTTCATATCATTTGTTTCATATTTTGATATAATTTATTATGATTCACAAAATTCAATGTTGAGGCCAACTATTGTGGCATTGGCAGCCAGATTTTAAGCATGTAACCCATTGACAAAATTCAAGTAACTTTTGCCCTGGTCAGAGGCCATATGGGTGATGCTGATGTGCACAAAACCAATCATGGTAAGGTGAGGGTTTGTGTGTAATACACTTCCACATTCTTAGAGTCCTCATGAAACGGAAACGTTATCTTTCTCTGAAATGCTGTATCTCTCTCTCTTTCTCTATGGCACAGACCATCAACAATTTTCTCATCTAAAGCCTCTGAATCTATTTAATTGCTTCCTTTTTCAGCATTGATCTCTCCTGAGTGCCAAGATGACAGGGAAAAACTTTTTTTGAGAATGGCATCTTTATATAAGGAGTGTATGAAGGACATGAGTGGGAGATCTCCAGGTAACAATTTTGTTTTCAACTCTTAGCAGCTCCTAAATTGAATTTGGGGGTCTAATTCTTTCAATAAAGGTTTTTGGCTGAAAAAGGCTTTGTAAATTTATCTCTATATTATAAGGTGTAAACAAGATGATCTAAAAAATCATTGACACCTGCTAATGTTTATCCACAACATTACCATTTCTGATAATTTTTCTTATTTGAATTGTTAAACAAAATTTAACAATGCTTTAAAGTTAAAACACCCCATAAAAAAGAGACAATGTTCATACCTGTGAGCAGTTTTATTTCAATTTACATGATTATGTTATATAGACAAATCTAGCAATGATAAACACACCTCATTAATGTAAACTCTTGAAATGTTTATTGCTTTGTTGTTACTCTTTCCATAGGAAATACATGCCAGTTTGGCACCCATCAGCTGAAGCCTTTGATTAAGAAAGGCTATCAAATCCCATTCAATGCCAGGTAGGAGTAACGGCAAAGAGAGTTGTCATTGAAAACATTTGGGTTATTGGTATGGTTTAAAGGTGAAGATTATTGACCATTATTTTGTTTGGATCTTCAGTGATCTGGACCTAGAGCTAATAGTTACTTTTAGCAAAATTATGGCAGTTCCATCCATACATTTTATCCACATTCCATCAATTTCATGCTTAAATTCTTTAAAAGACATGTGATATTCTAAAAGCTATCACTCAGCAGCAGAGTATGATACAGTGGTGAGTTGCTACAAAGCACAGATCCTAGAAGTTCTGGATTGAACATCACATTTGTTTTTATCTTCCCTTGGGCAAAAATATGCACTCAGATACTTGATTTCACCCCAGTGTAAATATAGATACTGACCCGAGTGCTTGTATAGGGAACCCAGGCATTAAACTAGCTCATGCTGGACAATTTGTGGGGTGAGCATCAACAAGTATACTTCCATTTGCCAAAAGGAATAATAGTGGATGGTCAAAATAAAGGGTTTAATTCACAATTTCCATGGGAAACCACAGAAATCAAGACATGCTTTTGCGTGCAAGGAAATGTGTATGATATGATCATCTAATTTAATTGAAGGCTGGTCTGTTTGGCTGTCTGGCTCCTTGCATAAGCACTTCCATACTGACTCTTGCAATAGTAATCTGTGATAGACTTGCATCCTGCCATTCTATCTCTTGTATGCTTCATTTCAATGAAACCAGGATAAGCTCCAGCTACAGGTCATTAGTCTGCATGGGTGCCAGACTTCCTGATTCTTCAGGAGTTTCCTGAATGGATTAGCAAAATGTTGGGCCTAAGTATTGCAAAAGCATGTTTGTAGTCTTAAGCAGTGTTTTACACTACTCTTTCATGTCAATTTTATAAAAAGCGAAAGAAAAAAATGGACACTTTCAGGATTGGCAAAATTTTGCAAGTCAGATTTCAGGAATGGTATAGGCTGACCACTGGCACCCATGACTTAGTGTATAATGAAATCTTGATCAAAATTTTAACACCTGTTGTCAATTAAGCTTTCTTCTATTTTAGGTGTTAGTAATATTATGTATATTTTTAAGACATCTGGCATCTGCTCTTTAATGCATCCCTTTCTTTACATTTGTCAAAGTAAGCTTATGCATTCTTCATACTAAGTTTGTCTTTTTTATCATTTGAAGAGGTGGAGGTTGTGGGGCTGCAATGAGATCCATGTGTATCGGTCTGCGGTATCCAAGGTAATGCAATTATCTATGTTATGTCATGAAAGGCTTGAAACATCTTGTTGTTTTACATAAATGCCCTATACATAACATGTACTGGTTATTAAAACAACAGTAAAGCATTAGAGACTATGTCTGTCGTTCACCATTTCCTTAAGTGGAGTCGATGCCATAATCTCTGGATATATATATCTCTATTCATTTACTTCCATTTCTTGCCATTCAAATCAAAATAATTATAATTTTCAATTAATATCGTCTTTGATAAGATGTCCTTTTAACCTTACCCGCACAGGTTAGTAAATTTATCGGACAAAATTTATAGGAAATGATTAGAATTTCCATTCAATGTCTATTTTAAAAAAATTTTTTGGTTGTTGTTTCATGTCTCACCTTTAATATCCATAGACCAGAACAACTTCAAGAATTAATCTGCGTCAGCATTGAATCTGGGAGAATGACTCACCACCATCCAACTGGCTTTCTAGGGTCCTTAGCAGGAGCACTTTTCACATCATACAGTGTGCAAGGTATTTTTGGATGTTTTTTCTATCCTTTACAAATTGAATGTGTAAATCTTGCTCTGAACATAAGTAATTAGATAAAGCACATGTATATCTAAAGAAAATATCTATATTCATGATAACAAATATCTTAACTTATGGTTAGTGTTCAAGGACTGGCACTGCAGCTTTAATAGATCGAATGTCTACATTGGAGCTGGTAGGTCAGTTGTTTAAGGCATGGCTCTGTCATACCTATGATGTTGAAATTTTAACAGCTGTCCCGTCAGACGATTGGCATTATGGCATCATCATGGCTTAATCAATGTATGGATATCTCTTTTCCTTTTCATTGTTCTCTCTCTTCCTTGAAAATTTATGTCTATTACTGTTAGTAGCCTTTCAAAATTCTATATTCCATTCATCAATCAGAATTTTAAATTGTGTTTTCGTCTTAGATAGAATGTGAGTCTACTGTTTTCATTGTGTCTTTACTGGTAACTAGGCAAGAATCCCTGGGTATGGGGCAAGGGACTCATGGAGACTCTCCCTCTAGCTTTGGAATACATTACTACCTCTGGTCATTGTGTAGAAGAGAACAAGGAGGCATGGTAAGGAATTCATTGCTTACAATTCATAGCCTCTTATTGGTTGACATCTAGATCTATTATACTAAGCTTTCATTGAAAGAACATTATCTGTTAAAGAGAGATGAATATTTAATTTAAAAAAAGGCTTACTGAACTGAATGAATCATGTCGTATTCACTCCCAATCCGGTTTCAAGTGGCCTTTGCTGTTGAGATTGACCAATCGCACCAAAATGCTACTCTAAAAAAGTTTTTTGGGGCCTTGCTTTTGATAAACAAAATAATATAAACTTACAGCACCGTTTATTTACGAACTGGAACTTTTTGAGAGGCAAAAAAAAAAATAATTAAATTTTAACTCTATCACAATGGTAAGTGGCATCACAATTTTGATTTTAGTATATATTAGATTATTGTGGTATTCTCTGAAATACAGAGATGTTTGTTGAGCCATTCATTTCAGTTAAAAAAATCAATGCTAGGGTTTAGAACTTTGATTTACTTACATGATAATAATTGGTGAAAAAGGAAGATGGTGAACATATTTATGCTTCTAAATGATAACACAATAGCATTTAGGACCTTTCATTTCTTCTCTTCTCTCCTTTTGTAAGCTTTTGTGTGTTATCAATCATATAGATTTACACTAGTTTCATCTCATTTTGTCTATTTGCACTTAAAAAAGAAAAGAAATAAGTGATTCACCGTTACCAAAGGTTTGCTTTTAAATAACTTGTTTTAAGGTTTAATTTTTTTTAGTCCATTTAAATAAGTATTTATTAATGATGATAATCATATACATGATAAAGCTTTCTTGTCCAGTCAAAAATAGCTATAGAGTTAAACTCAAGTGAGGAAAAAAAGACATCCATACAGCACAACATACAGTCTAATACGCCTTCCTTGTCTTCTTGTTCCTCATATTCACAGATTACTAATTCCAGACCCAATACCCTCAGAAAATATTTCTTCTAATTTTTAAATATTCCTTGTCTCATTCATTCCATGTTCAAATTTTTCTGTGCTAGCAAGGACAAAGAATATGTAACATGTTATCAATTATTGATTTCTTTTTGATTTTACAATAATTGTTTTTCAGAATGAACTTTAAAAAAAAATCGACTCTGTATTCTAGGTGTCTCAAACAGGCCTCTGCTAGAGAGTCGAGTACAACTTTTCTAGTCTATCAAATGTAATGGTTATATGAATTGCATTTAGCAGTCACTATTATTTTTCTCTTACCTGAAAGGGCCTATTTCACTGACCAGTGGGAGAAATACCTTAAACTGAGAGGTTTGCAGGATGGAAACAGTGCCCCTGTTTTTCCTGACAAATTTGATTTTGAAGAACGAGATAAGTTCTACAAAAGTGTCAGCTTTTCTGGCTGGGGTGGATCAAGTGGCCATGATGCTCCGATGATTGCGTGAGTAGGGTTGTATCAGTGTTTTCAAAGTTTCAGTTCAAAAGGAGAGTTGGTAATGACAGCTAATAAACCCATATACCAACCTGTGGGCATGAGCTTGATGGTGTAAGTATTAGAAATTTAGCCATGCATAATTCAGTTTAAAAATCGTGCTGTCATATTTATTATGAAAACTGCACAGAACCTTTGAAACCAACATCAGCTCGCTCATGTTTGGAATGATACTAGGCCCAATGAGAAATAACAGTTTTAAGATGTTGAGTGTTTTCCCAAAAACTGCAATTGTTGAGCTAGATGACTGGGAGTGTTTGTGCATCAATGCACACATCTCTTAAGTTTTTTTCCTTATGTCCCTTTAGTCACAAAGCGAACAGCTCTCAGGTATATTTTGGGGTTACCTTGACTGGTTTTTTTTCTACCCGTTTCACAAGTAATATGTAATTGATAGGCAAAACAACATATGCAATACTTTTCAAAGTGATATGACTTAACTTTATCAAAAGCTATAGCAATGAAAATTAAACAGGAAGTAAAGCCATTCTATTCAAATTCAAATGATGTAAGATGAGGAAATTTTTGTTTGTTTGGTCTTTATGGTCTTTTTTGGTTACTTAGTTAACAGGAAGAACTATCCTGCTCTCTTTTTTATTTCAGGTATGACGCATATCTTGGTGCAAATGGAGTCTGGTTAGAGCTTTGTAATAGGTAAGCGCTGTATGTATTACCACTATGAAGTTAAATTCTTGTAGTGATAGATGGTTTGGTCTCAAGACGAATCTTTTTAACCTTTGATGTGCTAAACCATTTTGTACACTATGTCATTCCCATCGCTAAAGATTTTTGGGGATAGGGATTTGAACCACCGGTTGCAGAAAAAGATTTCCCAACTCCACAACCACTTAAGCCCCTGGAATGAAACTCTCAGGATGGCTAGAGATATCATCTAGCTATGTAATCAAACTGTCAAAAATACATTAGATATTCCTGAAAATCTTAAATTAACTAAAATGTTCACCAAGGTAGTGAAAAATTTACCTACCAAGCCGGCAACCAATTATCGATGACTGGTCTAAAGTCATGCTAGACACCATATCATTCCATCGATTAGAATGTCAATAACAACAATAATAATCAATATATTATTACAATCCTGTTATCGCCAGAAGGCATTTTTTATGGTAAAAATGGGTACTTCAAAGTAAAAATGGATAAAAACTGCATATTTCCACAGATTTAAAGCGGTCAAGTTGTGGAGTAAAGAGAAAGCCTTTAGAACTATGCGGAGCCACTTAAGAATTTTTTAATCAGATTTTTTTTTTTTTGCATTCAGCCTTTTAGTGCGGTATGCTATGGTTTTGACATAGTCAAAGTCAGCAAGGGAATGCATATTGACGCAATTCAAATTTAGCACATTAAGAGTTAAGGGTTAAAGAAGCGTTGATGACATTAATAACATGACTTTTTCTTGTTCTTTTAATTCATGCACGCAATATTTTTGTTTGCCTTTGCTTTTCCTTCTCATAAACAAATTTCCTTGGAAATTGATGCCACATGAGGGATTTGGCGGTGTATGTAAAAGTTTTATATTGGTTTTCAGGGCCTTATTTCACGGAGGAGACAGTGACAGTACTGGAGTTATGGCAGCTTGCTGGTTTGGCATTTCACATGGATGGGACCAGGTGTCGCCTAAAAACTATAAGGTGATTTTTTTATATTTCTGCATCAGTTTAGGTGTTATTGTCCTATATTATTATCAGTGTTCCTCTTGTTCTTGTACTGAACAGTAAATGGAAACTGTGCCGCTTCATTATCTGTTAAGTTCTGTGTAACATGGTTTTAGTGTACTGTGATTTGATTTGAATTTGGCTGTTTTTTGGCTACAGTCTATGATTGTCATCAAGCACTATTTTTTTTTTTTTACTCATTCTTAACAGGATTCACACTTTTACAGTACAGTCAACACTCATATAGCTTTTTAAGACACAGCTTCCCGATAATTTGTAGCTGATAATTTCTTTTCTTTTAATTTCAATTTATTACTATATCAATTTGATGTGTTTATGTCCTTATTGGGGTTTATTTTTGTCTATGTTCTTAGTCCTTAGAATACAGAGGCAGGCTAGAGGCAGTTGGTGCTAGTCTGTATGACATGGCCTTCCCTGATGGACCTGATGAAAAGTTTAAAATAGATGTTGTTGCGGATGAAACAGTGCAAGATGATTCATCAAAAGCTGAAACAAGTCAGACAGATTCATCATCAGAGAAAATTGCTGATGATGGTGGGAAGGAGAAGAAGGCTCAAGGGAATAATTAAAGAGGAGAGAACAGCTTGAATTAACAAAAGCAAAACTGTTTATTGATTTTCTTAATACCCACATATTACGGGACTAAAGAATGTTTAAGATGATAAGTAAATAGGCCTCAATGATCTATGCATTTAACAATATAATGCTTTATTTTTTTTCTAATATAAATGTGCAATAAAATTTTTAGTAAATTGCCAAATGAATTGCATTTTTTTCCATAATCTGACTGAATGATTTAAATTTTGTAAGCACGATGTTCTCTTTGAAAGTTTATTCTCAATTTGTGATGATATTGTAATGGCACAGTGCTTATAGCGTATGAACATGTAAAATTCGTCTTCCTTTAATGTTCTATTATCCTTTGCATTCTCAAGGTTTCAATGGGTAAAGGATGATAAATAAAGATGCTCTGGTAGGTAGAGTGTGCTGCCAATTCATAAACCTACACCATAGCAGAATCTTCTGCCAAGGCTCAATATTGTCAATGTCTATTTCCATAGAAATAGAATTGCTTGTCATGAAATACTTTTACAGTAGATCACTCATATAATACAAATGTCTCTGGACATGAGAAGTTTGTAATATCCTCAATACGTTATATCTATCTAATCTGTTATTGAAATAATGAGGCAAACAAGAAAGTGGGGCACAAAAATAAGCTTGTCATATCAGCAAGTTTGTAGTAAGCATGTGCATTACTAGTATGCTTGACTGTATTTGGATTGCACAGTTTTCACCATTTTGATATCTCTTCAAAAGCATGTCATATACTGGACTCAGGCTACTCAGGAACCTAATATATTCTACACTTAAACCTTCTTATACCGCTATTCTCGCTATACTGCCAACACCTGGTGGTATAAAAGAGGTTTATTCTAACCAGTTAAAACAGTGCTGTTTGATGGATTGTGTTTTGAGATAAAGTGCTTATTGGCAACTATTGTGAAAACTTGTCATACGAATGTGTTCAATGTCCTTTTTTTTTTTCATGCAAGATATTTTTAGGCCTCATGTGAGGTCAGAGTTATTTCATTTGTTTTATTGGGAAAAAAATAAAAGACAAGTTTGACAATTATCATTTTGCTATTTACATGCAAAAAAAATGTTGTGAGTGAAAAGATGGATTATTGTTGATTCTTAATATTTTTGTTGATTGTGTATGTCACAACTGTAAGAAAAGATTACAATTATCTTATCTTACAAACTGACTTAAAGCGAGTTGTTTTGATTTGTAATTGATAACAACCCCCACCCCCTTCCCCCCAAAACAAAGAAGAAGAAAAACTAAGAGAAAAGATTAATGTTATGCAAACATTTCTTAATTGTTCCCCCATTTGTGTGTGTTTGTGTGTGTGTGTGTGTGTGTGTGTGTGTGTGTGTGTGTGTGTGTGTGTGTGTGTGTGTGTGTGT
>JAUEKZ010190575.1:7054-25304 GCA_031471865.1 Melibe leonina | reverse complement strand
AGGCCGCTTGATGTTCCTGAAAAAAATGCCTCCTGGGAGGTGAGAAATTAGGAACATATCTCTTCCTTATAATTTCATTTACTCATACTCTATGATTCTGTAAATAATAAAATAGCTTTTTTAAAATAAAAAAAAAATCATATGTATTTTTTTATCCTCTCTTAATATCTGTAATTTTGTCTTACTTTTACAGTGTGGTATTCTCTAGCTCTAGCTCTATCTCTTTCTCTCTGTCTCTCTCTTTCTCTCTCTTTCTCTCTCTCTCTCGCAAACACACACTCATACACATTTTTGCAATAATACAATATTATGATGAATGCCCTGTCAGGCTGGAGGCAGTTGCAGAGAAGTTAAGCCTCAATCTGACCCATACCATCGTACACAGCTGTTGTCCCAAGATTCCTTGCAAGCATCCTGTCTATTTCACCCCGCATGCTATAGGTGAGTCTCATGTGACTTTGGGTTAGATACATTCTATTCCTACTATCAATAAGCAAGTAAAAAAATCTCTGCATATAAAGGAAAACGATTGTCTACCTAAACTTGAACATGATTCAAAATTCTCTTTCAAGTGTAGATAACAGTTTCAAATTATACAAAGGCTGAAAGAGAAAAAAGTAAATAGTTTAAGCATGACAAAATGCTATTTGATTTTTAAAATGACACAGGATACATAGGCACATGCAATAAGGGCACACACAAAATAAAAACCAAACATGAAGACTAGTTACATGTTATCTATAGCAAGAATGCCACTAGTTTTGTTTTAATGAAACATCATTTCTTATATGTCAATAGTAAGCATAGCAACTATTAACTACGCATTCATATAGCTTCCTATTGACAATAAGTTTAATTCATGCAAACTTTGATTCAATTTTTTTTATCATGTAAAGGGATATTTTACCATATCATGACTGTATTGTTTCGACTAATTTATTCTATGTGGTAATAAACCCTTGAAGAATAAAGAAACACCCAGTGAAATGTCTTTTCTACCTTCCTCTTCCTCCCAGCCCTAGGCAGACAAGTGGTACCAGGTTCAGAAAAGAGTGAAACACATCCAGAGGAATTAGTTCGATCCATCCTGTCCTCACTCTATCACCTCATGGAGAGTAAGTGAGATAAGTTGAAGCAAGAGAATATATACATGTCTTTTTTTCTTTGTATCTCATGTATATATGTATGTCATTTTGACTCTATAAACCATCTGTGAGCATAAAGTGAGTAATCTAACAACACTCTCTACTACCATAAGAACATGGAGTCATGAAATGAGGATGAAATAAGGTATTGACACTTGTGGTAATTAATCTTGTGTTGCACAAGTTGCAAAGCATTATTTATTGACAATTTAATTGATTAATGTACTTTGTAGAGATGCAATTAATAAATTGTAGATAATCATTTTTTTAAATTTTTAGATATTTTGATTTTTCTTCCAAGGCTTGAACCAGATTGCTTGATGTATCTGTCTGGAATTGTGCCATCCAGATTATTCTCTTTACATCTGATTAACTGTCTTTTTTGTTTTAAGGCATTGCCATCAATCAGAATGCTAAGGGAGTGTTTGACAGGAGCTGTGCCATCAAGCTGGTCCATATGGAGGACTACCAGCGGGTGGCGCTGTCCATGGTGTCCCTGCAGACAGCAGACTTGACCTTACTGCAGACGGACGAGGAACGCATCTGCTTCTACACCAATCTGGCCAACTTGCTGGTGGTCATTACCCAGCTGACACACATACAGATCCGCAGTGAGGTGAGGGTTTCTGCACAAGGCATGTAAATAAATAATCATATATTCCTTCACTTTTCACAGCAGGGTCTGATTCTTCAAAACTGAAAGAGTGAACTGAAATATGCCAAAAGCCTGAATTTCATGCTTAACAATTATTGTCCCACTATTTCACATCATCTTCTCTCTTCTTTTCCTCTACACTAGATGATGTCTGCAGCCCCGGGCACAGAAAGTGGAGAGAATGTTGAGGATCAGTACGAGGATCTGAGTCCTGCTACAGCTGTAGACTGTCTGGCCTTTTACAGTAGTGTGGTCTACCACGTTGGACAGCTAGGAGTTGTCAAGTAATGACATTGAATTGGACTCATTCTGATGCATTACCTTTTATTAGTATCTTTTTTTTTTCTCTTCTTCATTTTCATTTCCCTGACCACCATATCATGTTTCTCAATTTCATGAAATGAAGCTAGTCGAGTCTACAGTCTAGTTAATATCATGGCTTATTTTGACTACCATCTTATCAAGCAATAACCACTTTCACTGAATTTTGTTATGTAAGGTAGAGAGTTATCAAGAGTGCAAAGGGCAACTTTTTTTTTTTTTTTTTTTTTGTCTCTGAGAAATTTCTTTGGTATTATAAAGTTTGAGTTGTCACAATAGATAAATCACAAAACACTATAAATGGTCGCCTTAACTTGTAACATACCACAGAAAATGTTATAAAAAATGGAAATGTATTTTGTCCCTGACTTTCCCTGGCCGTGTCCTCAGTGCCTTTGATGTGGTCAATGTGATTTGCCGGCATGGCATGAAACCTCCATCCCGATGGAATGACCTGCTGGGCTGTTTTACACTTGGTAATCTTATTTTCATATTCATTACCTTGAATGCTCTTTTTTTTTTCATCATGTGAGAAATAATTATTTGGTTGTGAAATTTTTTGCCAAAAAATAACACAACAGTTTTAGCATTAGTTGACCTACACGTCTTTTTTAATGAAAGTCAGAAACCTTATCACCAACCTTTTAAGTAAGTACTAAATTATGCAAGATTGTATTTCCTTCTTTTGTCAGATCTACAGCCTGAGGACCCCTGGAGGTGTTTTGGACCCCCAAAGGAACCCCTGCTCTTGTTTTCCCTGGTCTTGGGTTGTGCCTCTTCTCCTCCTCTACAAGTGAGTCCTGCCCCTGTAGCCTTGTGTGTAAACAACTCCATGTGTTGTATTGCATGCACATAATAATCTACAGCTTGTACACCTGAACTTCACTCACTTACATGACCTCTCTTCATCATGACTTGAAATTATATAGTCAGTAAGTGTAAGTCGATATAGTAGAAGCTGAATTGCTATAAATCCTCAATTTTTCAAATCTTTTACGATACCTTGTTGTCTTTTTTTCCCATTCTCCATACTTAAATTGTCATCGCCAAGAAATACAAAGCATTGCCCTTTGTGCTTCTAAACTGTGCCATGTTTTCTTAGATACTTGAGCCGAGCACAGTGAAGTCCCAGCTAACCAAGAACATGACAGAGTACCTGAATCACGCTGTCACTATTTGTATGGAGGAGGAAAAGGTGAGGGAAAAGTACTCAGCGCTTGTCGGTGGTATGGTGTCAATGTCAAGTTGTGTTTCATGCAGGCAGCATGTCATATAAACAACTTATTCAAACCTGTTAAACAAATAAGCAAAGAGCTCATCACTTAATTCAAGGTTACAATGTAGATAAAACGTTTTGATGATTATAAGTGTTGAGTTCTATGTGTTATAACAGTTACATTTTTCTCTGTGATAAAATAATGGAGAGCAGTCTTATTTTCTCACACCATTTAACATCATTGTAGTTTTAGTTTGCTTTTCATAAATCTCCGGCTCCATGGATTCTGTATTAAATACTTACTATTCTAATCATGTTCATGTACACAGATGTGGCTTCCAGAGCTTTTGATGTGGTATGAGCAGGACTTTGTCTCCGATGCAGAGTATGCCACCAACAACCGCCATGCTGCCCTCATTGGCTGGATTGCTGATCACATCGGTGCCGCAAAGCAACGGCAGATTCAAAGCTTGTTTCAACTGGACAGCGTCCATGGATACAGTGAGAACATTGGTAGGAACAGCTGATAGTGATAGTTTATTCCTCCTTCTTTCTAGATATTTTCCAAGTCATCTTTCATCTTGTTGTCAACCTAAGCTAAAGAGATATTTTCTATCTGATCAAAAGTCAAAGTAATCTTTAAAATAACACTTGTTCTTAAATCATATTTATGTCAATTATTGTTATCATTTACTCTGTAGGAGTGCAACAAATTGAACAAAAAATAATGACTCTGTTAACACACTCACACCTTTTAAACCATTCTCATCTCATTCCACAGACATAGCAGGAAAGTATGAGCCACCTTTTCGAGTGGAAGTCGACTCATTCAACAGTACATTCTCTGTGCCGTTTGACATCTCACAAGTCCACGTCAATGGTAGAGTCAACATCCCCAAAATCCAGACCCCTTCAGTGTCAGTCGTTGGTCATGAGAGAGGATTCCGATGGTCCAACTCAATGGAACTCTCCTCGGGCGGCATCAGTCTCAAACTTCCTGTCTACAATTTGACCCCTGCCACACTGGAGTATGTCAAACACGACTCTCTCCTGGTGGCTACCATGGTCAGTCTAGTCTGTGCGGACAATTTGGACAACATTGAGCAGCATTTCACGGCTGACCACTTCAACATGCCTGGTCAGTCTCCTAGAAACGGAAGCGGCACTGGAAGCCAGATCTTTGACTCCCAGCCCTGGCTCAGCAACTCGTCTTCAGACATCAGCCTGGTAGACATCCGCAGTTACCGGTATCACCGACTGACGGACGACTATCCAATCCTGCAGCGCCACCTGCTGCATTATGTGCTACCTCTAGCAGGGGCAGACAATCCTGAACTACTTGAGAGCCGGGAACCCATTTTAAAATTTGTCACCAACGAAATTGATGATCAGGTAAACAGGAATTTTACTTTTCATGGGGATATAAGTGCAGGGGAAGAGCTATGTGAAATTAATTCAAACTGTTGGCTGTCAAATTCATTTAGAGGATAGTAATATTTGACCCTACTGCAATTTAATTGGTAGGTAGAAATTGGAGTCTATAGTTTTACTAAGACTTTTTTTTTGTATTTTTTTTTTTCAAATGGATTCTTTTACTCTACTGTAACTGATTGGCATCATATCTTAAAGGTTAATAAAAAAGCGAAATTAGGAAACCTGTGACTGACATTGTCTGTCTGTTATTTGTGTATGTGTATATATGTGTGTGTGACTGTGTGTCCAGGTGAAGCTGTGCATGTTCAGCCTTCCCACCAGCCAGCAGTACCAGCACGTCATCCAGGACATGACCAATCGTCTGGCCGTGGACAGGAAGTGGATGCAGATCCTCTCCATCCTACACAGCCTCCCCGAGTTTGTCTTCCAGGAACGACCAGAGCTACGCAGCATGCACGACTTTGCCCTGGCCTGCTGGGCCACGGAGCAGGTGGACAAGGTAGGTGTCACAATGTGAAGGATGGGGGGGGGGGGGGGAAGGAGTTTTAGGGATAGAAGGAGAATGGGAGAGAGTTGGTAGCGGTAAAAACGAGGGGAAGGATTTCTTTGTTGGTTTTCCACAGTGGCCTCTATAAAGTCAGTAAAAAGTGTGAACTCCATATTGATTTCAAAACCTGTCTTAGTCATAATGAGTTTGCTATAAATCAGCATTGTCTTTGTCTGTTATGCCCAACTCAGTTTATGTCTTGTCTATTGTTAACAAGATAATAAAATGCCCTGAGCAGGGTGCAGACAAAAACATGAGCACTTATGATTTCTTTCATTTAAAGTGGCATAAGATGAAAGAGCTAAGGTATATTTTTAGGTTAGGCAAAATCCACTTTTTTTTAATTTATAAAAAAATGGATTAAATGCAATGGTCTTTCACGATGTTAAGATACCAAAGCGTTTAAAAAGGGAACAACTCTAGACAATTTTGTGTTTTAACTCCTCGTACATTAGTGAATGACATGTTATGTATAACACACCATTATGAACATGTGCTTTTGTCTCATTTTGATGTCGTGTATAAGACTGGGCAGGCTCCCAAGGTAGGAGACAGCCTGCGCAAGTTCTACAACCCAGATTTCCAGGCCAGAGTGGTGATGAGCATGCACAGTCACCTCCCTGTGGACCTTGGCATCGACCTGCTTCATTGCTCCATGGCCCTTCTTGAGCCGTCCACAGGATTATGGAATGCTCTCGACTCCCAGCTCAAGCAAGCTATTCTATACCAAAAGGTGAGGAAGACTCAACTTACCAGAGATCAAATTTTGTTATCGGGATAAGCTCATGCTATTACATTTTTTCCCCAATTACTTAACTAGTTATCTGCTTTCCTTAACAAAGTGGTAATATTACCTGAAGCTCCTGTAGCTGGTGTTTTTTCATGAGATGTGTGCACTGTATAAATTAACTTGATTATCATAATCATTATTACTATTGTTATTACCTCTATGTTAATGTTTTTACCATAAAACTGTATTCGTAACTGGTGTACAACTTGTGTTTCAGGTGAAGCAGGCCATGGGTGATCTCAGGCACCAACTGCTCTCGCAGGACATGCCTGTCAGTACCTGGAACCCCGAGGACCAGCGCCTGTACAAGATTCTGGAAGACTTTTCAGACATTAGGAACCTCTTCAAGATGTCCGCCCGGCACCCAGAGAAGGTGGTCCTTGTCTTAGAGCGAGCCTGTCTGTTTGACACGGCCATTGAGTGGGCTCAGATCAAACAGCTGTCCCCTGATGTACTCAAGGTAGTTTAGCGGGGATGGGGTTTCTACTGATTTTGTAAATTTTTTTGTGGTTTTTTAAATTTTTTTTTTTAATTTTTTATTTTTTTGCAAACAGCTTATTTAAGTATCGAGTGAAATCCTGACTAATCCATCTTGCAGAATCAGGAATGTAACTTTTTTTTTCTGTCATTCTCATTCTTGTTTTTGCTTTAAGAGAGTTTATTTGTTATATTTCTGGTCACAAGACAGTTTGGTACGGATTGGATATTGAGGCATAAGAAGGAAAAAAAAGAAGATAGAAATAAGGGGGAAAAAACAAGGGATAGTTGACAGTTCTCTCTCCATGGTTTTGTTTTTCTATTTCTGTTTTTGTAACGTTTGTTTGTTTGTTTTTTAAGGGCAGGGGATTTTCGTTGGGTTTGTTTTTGGTTTTGGTTTTATTGTTTGTTTTACACTGCTCTTAAAATTTAGTCAATACTTTCTAAGAAGTACTGAATGTGTCTACTTATTTACTTATGTGTTATCCTCTTTCTGCAGGAGATCAAACAAGCTCATCTCTTCTATCTGTTGACACACCAAGACCCTGACACCATCAAGGCATTTCAAGTATGTTGCAGTCATATCAAACAGTGATTTAAAACAGAAAATGAAAAACTAGTTCTGAGAAAAGACCAAAAATAATTGAGAAAGGAAGAGACAAAGAATTTAGATTGATAAAGAGAGAAAAAATTCTGTCATCACAGTTTATTGAATGTGGGTTGTGGCATGGGTTTACAGTGCAGTTATTTGTGGGTGTGTTGTTGATTTGTATATTTGGTTTTTTTGTGGGAGGGGTGCAGAATTTGTCCATCTCTTGATACATTATTGCTGTAGCACCGGGATCTGGCTTTAAGTCTGATTGCTTATTAACAATTTTGACACATAGAAAGAATTTGTAAGTCTCCTCAAAAAAATTACATGATGCATGTTCACGAAGTAAACCTGTATCAAGACTTTTAAGCAAGTGGTTGATATATAGACTTTCCCAAGTACTTATTAGAATTGAGGAAGAACGAAACGTTTTCAATGTTTTTCCTTTAAACAACCACATTCCTCTGTTAACATCTCAAAAAAAAAAAAATTCTACTCAAGACACATTATTTTGTGTGTGTTTATAATTAACCTTTTCAAGCCCAAGCGTTTCTTTTAAAGCATTGTGTATGTATTCAACTCTTCCAGCTCCTGGACTCCATGAGGAGTGTGTCAGAGACTGACTGTCTGTCTGTGTGTCAGGACCTGATATGCAGCCTGTCAGGCCCACAGGAAATCAAGTTCCTGTTGAACTACATCCTGGAATACCTGACCTGCCATCTACTTCCTGAAGACTTAGAGGATATTCGTCTCCAGAGGATTGGGGCAAAGGTCAGTATTCCTTATGATTTGAATTTGTTGTGATACAAAACATATTCTTTTATTTTTGTTTAATAAAGCAAATCTGTGAGTGTTATTTTTAAATCTTATTTCTGTTTTTTAGCCAAGACCCACATATTTTCTATCAGACTGATTAGAAATAGGTAAAGTGTATAGGTGCTTAAAAATAAAACAAAGTTTGTAGAGGAAAATAAACAAATATGCATGTGTGCTTTTGTGCTTAAAAAGAGTTAAAACACATTGTATGTCCTTCTGACTTAAATATATTTTATGCGAGTCTCCTTGTTTCTGATTGTGTGTTGTGTTGACTCAGGCATTGATGTGCATGCCAGTGTCCATGCATAGTGAGTACAGCCACCTTATCGCCTGCCCTCACCTCATCATAGAGCAACTCATTATGAATATGAAGGTATGTGTATATTGCTAGCTGGATTTTTGCATTATTCTTTATTGAGATACATTTTTTCATAACTTAACATAACAGAACATAAGTTTTTATATCATATTATTTTGCTGCAACCACCCATTGTCCTTCTCATGCTTCTATTACAAGTCACCCTCCATAAAGCAAATATAAAGATGTAATTCTAGATCTTTTGAATAGAATGCAAAAGTTGGAAAGACATAGACAACAGTAAAAATGCAGTACCAAAAGGCCCCAGTCACTGATGACAACCTCATGTTTTTTCATGGAAAATTAATTGACAACTTAGGTAGAGATTGAACAGAAGTCCTACAAATCTGGAAATGGGTATTTCTCTTTTGATGAAAAATATACATGTCCATGGTATCTTGTTTTGTGTTTTGCTCCTCTATTATGTTTGCTCTTAAGTTGTGCCTCAGAAATCTTAACAAACATTCAAAATCAATCAGCAATAGAAAGGCTTTTGTTATCAATGTTTTTTTGTATTTTTTTAAGCTGATACAATTAACACGTATTTCTCTTTCTTGCCAGAAAATTATGATTAGGATTTTGTAACAAATTTTGATATTTGGTTAGCAATGTGGGATCTAGGAGGATTAGAAAAACATGTCAGACTGCAGTAAGTATTTATTTAATTAATTCTTTGTCCTCACAAACTGTATCATGTCTCAAGGCTGAACTGGCTGGGCACATTTTTGACAAAATCAAACACGACTTCCAATGTCTTCGGGAATCCAAGCTGAGAATGGCACATGACCAATTTAATGAGCTGCTGATCAAATATGCACGGAAAGCCCTAGAAGTGACTGTCGTGGTGGTCAAAGGTAATTGCAAATTTTGTTATGTCACTTATAACTTTTCCTCATGTTAAAATAAGCTTGTATTTCAAGAATGAATAACAAGAGAAGAAGATAAAAAAAGAAATCTGTACGAAATTAATTTCATATTTTCTGTAGTGTTGAAGATTTAATCTCTTGCTCACTATCCACCAATTGGATGACATTTGACTTTAAGCAGTTTCTTTTTGTTTTTTAACAAACAAATTTTTAAAAATTAAAAAAAAAGCTAAAAGGATGCTGAAATTGTGTACCCCAAAAACTTAAGCTAGGGAGGTAAGATGAGGACCTGTGGCCATACATTTCTTGGACTATGATGATGGTTATCATTCCTTGAGGAAGTCATAAAGTTGCATTGTTTTGATAAAATTTTGACCCTGCCTTTCAAATGCACTTTTATATACCTGGCCCTACTGTATCATGCATGTACATTTTTCTCTAATGCAGACAACAGAGCATATTTTATCTGCTTTGTGATCAAATGTATTTAAATACATAGAAGTATCACCTCATATATGACAAATGAATACTATGCTGCTATTTGTATATTATTATGCCCTCTCTGAAGTTATCTTTAAAAAAAACACACACACACCTGGGTATATAGATTTGCTGAATATATTTCATCAGTCACTATGAAATTATGAAATTGTACCTATATACGCCTCAGAGCTTCATGCCATTTGGACTTTCAAAGACATCCCAAAACTTAATTTTACTGGTGAATGAATCTACTTTGATAATAATTTTAAGTTTATTTATAAAGCTCCTTTCACCGAGGTCTCAAGCAGATAAGAAGACAATAAACCAGATAGAAACATAGTAGATATGACTATTGAGCTTTTGACTCTTTGACACTAGGCCAATCCAGGAGAGACAGTTTGTCGTCTCTCACTTCCAGTCACATGGAGGATAGTGAGATCCTCACAAGTTTAAGACGAACAGCTGAGCGAAAGCGAGTAGAAATTTCGGGTAAACAGAGTGATCCTTACCACAAATCATTTCCTTTTGAGCACTGGGTCTTTTGTTTTTTGACTCCCCAACATCTTTTTTCATTTAGATTCTTCGTAACATTGCTTCCTCACTTAGTTTTTATTTCACAATCCTCACCTCTGCATCAAATAATTCCCCCGCTGTCGCTTTAAATCTTAGACTTGACTGAAAATGCTTTTCATAGCATGTATTACAATCTTCGTAGTTTTGCTTCTTTATTCTGCTGTTATACTTTGATTTTAGTGTCAGCTCAATTTTATATGAAATCACTCATACAAGAAAGAAAAGATCCTTTTGAATTTTACACATTTTTTATCACTCGTATGTTTTACTGTATAAATGGCACTGTTGGCTGTTTTCTGGATATTATTTGCCTTTAGCTCTAACCAATTTGTTAATATTTTCTTTTTTTCTTTTCTTTTCTTTTTTATTTTGTTTCATTTTCTCTTACTCTCATCTCATTTTTTTTTTTTTTCATTTTCTTGCTAAATTGTATGTAGATTTCAGATTTTTTTATGGTTATTATAATAATAATGATATTTAGTGCCTTTCCTGGTTAGCTCTTTGGTTTATTAAGCGGTTGATCAGAAAAAGGGAAAGAAATTGACTTGTAGATTTGAGAGTCAGCCATGTTGAAGTGACAGGGAAAGCTCTAGGTCTGAATCAGTTGAGTTAATGGGTTTGCTTTTTTTCTCCCCCCCCCCCTGCTTGGTCTATTGCATGGTTTAATTTTTACTCTGTGTGGAATATGTTTTACCTAGTATAGTATAAGGACATATACATTTTGAAGATTTTGAATATTCTGTTGGGTTAGAACCAGACCTCGCTGTCAAAATGTTAAACAAAACTATTTAACCTTCATGGCATCATAAAATTGGACTTGGTGTCCCTCAATCATTCCACTCTATGCACCTCTGCCATGCTTTACACTTGGATTATTGGTTAATTTGAACATAATTAGGATTCTGGCACTTGTTTTTGTAGAAAGATTCACAGTTGGTACTGCCTGTGAACAAGAGTACATTACATTTACTGTAGTAGAGTGATGATTTTTTTAAATATAAAATTATTCTTATTTTCATATCTAGAGCTATGAATAGTGGAAAGAGTTTTATAATAGATTTTGTCATCATGATTCTTTTCATTTATCATTGTTCTTCTTGTTATTATTACTATCATTATTATTATTATTATTATTGTTATGGTTGTTCTTACAATAATTAATATTGTTAACATTATCAAGTCAATAGTTCTCTTCAGCATATTGGTGATATTTTTTTTTGCTACTAGTTTTTTATAATACTTTTATTATTGTCAGTTGTTTTAAAAAAAAGCTCTCTAAAAGATATTATTCATCAATATCTCCTTACATGTTACTGTTATTAAGTTTACTTTCAAATAAGTAGTCACTCAGTATTACTATTATGACCTCTTGCCTTTGTATAGCTGTAGCTGCAATTCCAACTTAATAGCGTTGTGTCTAATAGCAAAAACCTTGTTTTAGAATATGCATGTTTGTCGGTATACAACCTCTTCTCATAGGGAAGATAGAAATGAATCTGTAAATGTTTTTATCATTTTTTGCCTGCCAGTTTCTCCGACCTCGAGCTCCAACAGTAGTCTTTCCAGTCGCCAGGACAAGCCAGTGCCCAAGATAAGCGTATCTAGTAACCCATCAGTGAAGCAAAGTCAAAGCCAGGGTAGTCGGTTTGTGATGCCTGCTCAGCCCCCAACTCGGGACCAATGGATGCTGGATGATGCCACGGCAGTTTGCACCGTCTGCAAGATGGAACAGTTCAGTATGGTGTGTTGGACTGTTTGAATTCTCTCTTTCTGTATGTCTGTCTGTGCCCCTCTTCTTATGGCAAAAGCATCCTTATTGATTTCATTGAAAGTTCCCTCACAGGGAGCAGAAATCATTATTTCTCTAGTCTATTACTATTAGGAACAAAGTGTAAAATGAAGATTTCGCACACAGGGCTGATCTCCTTCTTGCTCAAAAGGCTTCATGTAATTATTAGGGATGGACTACAAAGCAACCAAAATATTGTCTTTATATGACTGTTTTTAGCCATAGTGTGCAAGTAGATATCTTGACCAGAAAATCACCTCTCTTCCTCTTTGTGTCTCTTTCTTGTCTTCACCTCTCTCTCTCTATTATCTCCCCTTTCTCATCTCTATTTCTTTCTGTCTTTTCCTCTCTCTCCATTTCTCTTTCTCTCTCCAATCTCCATCTATCTCTCTCATTCTTTCTCTCCTTTTTCTGCATATACAGAGACAGTATGGTGGCTTGTTGGTTTTGTGTTGATTGATTTTTTTTTTCACCTTGCAGTTCAATCGTCGTCATCACTGTCGTCGCTGTGGCCGTGTCGTGTGTGCCGCCTGTTCCTCCAAACAAACGATGGTGTTGGGTGTCATGAGTAGAACGTGTGATGAATGCTTTGAGCAGCTCAACAGTGTTGGGTATGTCACTTTATTTATATATGTACTTGTACACTGTTTGAAAAGGAAAAATGTATTTTGTTGCAATCATACAGAATGTTTTAATTTGTTTTCAATTTTTCATCAAGTTGGTAACATCATGTCAAAGGAGGAAAAATTGCCTTTGGTTTCTTTAAAACACTTTATTCACTAGTTTTCTGTTGTGGACTATATCCTGCTTCTAAAGTCATTGCTTATATTTAGAAACAACTGAAAAAAGTGAGGAAAAAGTTTAAGATATAACCTCTCAAATAAAGTGAAGATGAAATTTTGAACATGGTGACATGAATAAATAATTGATCACGAAATAGAAAAAGAATGACATAAAAGCAACAAATTGCATACTACTGCTATTGCTGAAGTAACAGTTTATCCATCTGTCTGTCCATACAGTGATAGGGGTACAGAGGACGAACACGAGATTTACAGTCAGAGGATCAAGGAGCACCTGTCTGGCACCATGCTTGGAGGGGGAAGCCCCGGCCTGTCCCCATCCCAGCTGCCTATCCCAGGCCCCAGAGGCCACACCTCGGCCTCAGGCCTGCCTCCGCACCTCAAGCTGACCATGTCTGCCGCCATACAACACGCAGACCGCGCCTGGAAGCTACAGCCCAATCTGGCAGCCACTGAGGATGTCAGGAATGAGTTTTATTTTGAACAGGTAAATTTAGTGAATACATTATATGTATCTCTCGATCTTGCTAGGATGGAATTGGAATCATTTGTGGAATGACGAAAACACGAAGATAAGAAAAGAGAACCAGTGATGCTCTATGCTGCATAGCACATATCCCTGTTAACTCTATGTCCTTTCCAATCACATATTATCTGTTTTACACACAGCAGAGACATTTTTACCTGTACTATTCTATTCTGCTGCCATTTGGAATTCTGCCTTTACACAGCTAACTTGAGTGTCATCAAAAATTGCCTTCTTTGATTTTCAGGGGTATTTATTGCAAATTATTCAGTTCCCTCTCTTACATTGAGAGCTTTTTGGGCTGTTGTTTGTTTGTTTTTTATTTCATTAGCTTTCAACAGAAAGTTGGAGTGATACCTCATGCTATTTTTTTGGGGTCTTTACCACAATGCCGTAATCCTCCTGATTTGACGAGTTTCAAAGCTGTCTAAACCACACACATAACAAACAAAAATTGAAACTTCTGTTAATTTTCCTCCAATATTCCCCTTTTTTTGTTTTGTCATGGGTGTTGGGAAAGACCTTTAGACTGACTAGATTACTGTACTATATTGTGTAATGAAACGTCTAAAGGTAGTGGTGCTGGGTGTGTTATTTCAGGCCCCCAGCGTGTCCTTGTGCATCTCACTGCTCAAACAGCACAACTCCAGGCTGGAGGCAGGCAAGATGTTGTTGAGTCTGTGTGACATGCTGTCGACACACCTGGTCCCTATGTCACCCGGTGTGCCCAACCCTGAGATCGACTACAGCCTCATCATCTCGTAAGTCTTGATTAGTCTGTATTATATACAATCAACATGTACATATACAGACTGATAATAATGATGATATGTTCTGGATCCAAGCTAGTGACATTTTCCAATAGATAAGATAAGATAACTTTATTGATCCCTCAAGGTGGAAATAATTTTACAATGTTACATACAGACATAGGAATGTGTCATAAAGCAGGAAACAGAGATGTACAATTACGATCAAACAGATATTAAAACGTTTGAAAGATTATATTAAAAGGTGATATAAATTGATTATTTAAAAGTTTTAGCCATAAAATGATTAAGCAAAAATGATAGATGAATGAATAATAGATATAAATTGAACATAAATGGAAATTTAAAGGAATTAATAACTAAAACAATGAATTATGAGGTGTCCCTTTGACTTTTTAAATTTCATCTTGGTGTTGGCCCATCAATTTCAAGAAAATTAATCATATCTTGATGCTTATGTTTTATGCTTTATCAAAGTCAATCAACTCATTCATTTGACCAATTTTGCTTGAAAAATCACTTTCAAAGAATCTGTCCCATTCTATTTATCATCAGAAAGTGATTTGTAACTTCCAGTGCTTGCTCCCCACCTTACTATTATACTATTGAACATCAACTCTAACTTTATTCACTCATCTTTCTTTTGCCAGGACAATGCGACAGCTGTTGTTTCAAGCCAAATTTGACTTCCTCCAATCTGTTGATTCCTCCATGCTGGGTCAGTGTGACATGTATTTGACACGTGTTGACCTCCTGAGAACGATGGTGGAGGCCAATTACAAGGACTTACCCACTGTCAAGGAACTGACCAAGCAGGACTCTGTCAGGTTGGTTTTGTGTCCATGCTCTCTCTCATCTTTTAACTTTGTAGAGCTCTTTTCAATCTTAGTTTTCATAATCTGAGTGTCTTCTGGAGGTTCTTGAAAAATCTTCCCTTTTTTTCTCATCTCGCATTGCAAATTTTCCATCAAGTATTTATATCTTATGCGTCATACTCAATAGAATGCAAATTTTTATTTTTTCTGTCAAGGGTAAAGCTGTGTCAATTGTAAAATCAAGATCTATATATGGATTATATAGTATATGTGTTTTTAATTTTGTTTTTAAATTATTGAGCAGGCGTCTGCGAGACAAGCTGATTGCAGATGAGCGTCTTTCCCTTGCGATGGAAGTGTCAACCAAATGTGGCCTTGACCCTGCTGGTGTGTGGAGTGCCATGGGATACGCCTGTCTCCAGGTTGGAAACTTTCAGGCTGCCAGGGACAAGTTTAGCCACTGCCTCAAGGTAAGCCAAGTAATGTCGTTGGCCTCTTTGAGTTTGAGTTCATATTTCATTCATTAGACTCAGTTAAAATAAAAAATGCAGGAACCGTGCTGATAATAAACAAATAACAAATATTTTTTCAGGCACTAGCATGCTTTAATGCTTATGGCAGTCCGGTTTTACTTTGTTGCAGGTATTGTAGAGATTTAGGATAAAAATGTGAGTCCTTTTCACCCATATAACAACTCATGAGACAAGCAGAGATAAATTACACGTCGCTGTTAGATTTTAAAGAATTGTAATTTATTCCTATTATACAAGTCTTCTTTTAGTGTACTTATACACACTTATTGAAGGACTACCAAATGTCATACCAATCTCTGGTATAACAATGTCTGTCATGTGATGTCTGCCCATCCTCAGGCGCCGTCTGACAAAAACCAGACATCTGCCACTCAGAGTCGCATCCTGAGAGATCTGCTAGAGTTTCTGGATGGCATGCCCAGCTCTGGACTGACTGAGGTAAGATCACTTTGTCATAAACTTCTTTTTCTTCCAATCAATATCTATTGCTTTTTTAATTTGCAATTTTATTTATACAAGGGGTTACTCATTCGGGGAATATAATTGAGTCTAAGTTTGTCTGATTTTCCATCTTCTGCAGATCCAGATGCTGGTGAACAATCCGGAGAGCATCTGTGACATCAACACCTTGTTGGTGCCGGTACGTTGTCGTTGCTGGTCTGTCCACCGGTTACTCTTACAATCTGCTGCAGCCCTTTCTATATCTTATTAATTGTATTTTTGAAGGATTTTGTTTAATGCCTCTTACGGATTATTATATCCACTGGAAGCTAACATAGAGGTCCTGGAGATAGTTTAAAAGTAACATAGTTGAAAAATGTTTTTACTAAATGTCACTAAGACTTTATCACTGAAAGCTGTTAACTTGATTATTTGCCTTGAAGTATTATATCAATGGCTTTCTCTCCTGTGATGTTTATTTTAGAGGCAATTATGTACCCATTTTCTTTTGCTTTGTTTTGAATTGTGCCCTGACACAGCATGAATGAAGTACCAGTATCAAGGGTTTAAAAAGAGTGATAACATAAACCAAAATGATTTTTTTGTACAGGATTAATTTCATTGACACTCAATTTTTTTCCTAGGCCTGGCAATTTATATGTTTCAGTTAACGTTTTTTCCACAACTTTCATCCTATTGCTGCTATATTACTTCTTTCTCTCTCTGTTTTTTAAACAATTAAGCAAAGAAATTTTCAGGCAATTTTTTTGTATGTTACCTGCAGGCCTGTTTTTTCTCAAATGTTCATTTCTTCTTATTCCAAAGTATGTTAGAATATTTTTCCTGCTATTGACTCCTGTTGTCTTCTTCAGAGTGTGGGAGAAGAGAACCGACAAGACTCTGTGCCATACAAGGAGTGCCAGTTTTACCTGCGTACCTATGGCACGTACACTGACCAGATCACGTTTTTACTCAAACATGGTTACTGGATGAAGGCCGTGCAGTTCACTGTGGACAAGGTGATTATGGTTGGAATAGTTTTTTACAGAATGCAAGGCAATTAAAGGATCGTAACTCTTGCGAAACATGTTTTTTTCTTCTTAAAACAGACAATTCAGAAAAGAGGTTGAGTGGTTAATAAAGCAAGATTTTTTTCTCACCAAGCCTTTGTAATTTGCAGGGGGAAAAATATTAATATTTTTCGTCATTTGATACTCTACCATTTTAAAAAAAAAGGTGATGGGAGGGAGAGTAGCTATTTTAGGAGATGTTGATGATATTGAGCATTTTATTGTCATTCCTTTGCAACTCTCGTCATTTCAACTCCTCTCTCTCTCTCTCTCTCTCTCTTTGTCCATGCAGCACTGCTCGTCAGAAGTTTTCATCAATGCGGTGATGCGTCCAGCCCTGGAGTCTGGGGAGATTGGGCGGCTGCTTGAGCAGATGCTGATGCTTGACCCCACGCTGGGCAGGTGGACATCCTACCTGACTGCCATGTGTCGGCACCTGCTCAAAGTGAAATACTTCCACACCTTGTACCAAGTGCAGCTGTTTATGAAGGTACGTCTCTTGTCTACATTTTGCATGGAGCAAACTTCTTCGTCTTTTTTTTCTTCTTCTTCTTCTTCTTCTTCTTCTTCTTCTTCTGCTTCTTCTTCTTCTTCTTCTTCTTCTCTTTCCTATTCTTCTTCTTCTTCTTCTTCTTCTTCTTCTCTTTCCTATTCTTCTTCTTCTTCTTCTTCTGCTTCTTCTTCTTCTTCTTCTTCTTCTTCTCTTTCCTATTCTTCTTCTTCTTCTTCTTCTTCATATTCTTCTTCCAATTATTTGAATAGATTAGTTACATCAAGTTTTATTGCCAACATATGATTCTACCCTATCAGATGTATATAAATAAAGTTACATAATCAAGCTTTGTCTTTAATATACTGAGAGTTGTTGTTGACTTTTTCCATTCTGGTTTGATTGCTCTTGTGACAGGATTTCATCCGGGCAGCCATGACGTGTATCAGCCATTTCTACCAGCGAGGGGCCCGGGACTACCTTGACCTGTCTGGCAGGCTGCACTACCTCTTCACTGCACAGCAACACTTGCAGGTCTGTACCTGTCTACCTGTCTCCTCCTCTCCTCCTCTCTACCTGTCTCCTCCTCTCTACCTGTCTACCTGTCTCCTCCTCTCTACCTCTCTACCTGTCTCCTCCTCTCTACCTGTCTCCTCCTCTCTACCTGTCTACCTGTCTCCTCCTCTCTACCTCTCTACCTGTCTCCTCCTCTCTACCTGTCTCCTCCTCTCTACCTGTCT
>JAUEKZ010190564.1:0-12345 GCA_031471865.1 Melibe leonina | reverse complement strand
TTCTGGTTTTTATCGTTTTAAGCGGACCCTCTACCTATCGAGCCACGGCGCCTGGTTTATTACTTATAAAGTCTATCCCTAGTTTGTATTGTATGCCTTCAATTGACACATGACTAGATCTAGGCGTGTCTACGTTTTGCCTAGGCCAGTGCCAATACCGGAAGGCCCCTCTACATGTCCATGCCCAAGCCAAACCCCAAAGCCCCTGCAAACTCCCTCTGTAGAGGAGACCAACCGCTTGTCTTCCGCGCCCGCACAGTACAGGACACACAGCAACCAACATGCACATCAATAGAATCAACTCTATGTGGGAACTAGGAACCCCACTGCAGGCACTGTCGCCACTATGAGGAGACTGTCCAGCACCTAATACTACTTCTTATTCTACTACTACTACTACTACTGCACTGCCCTTCATTAGCGGCTGCTACCCACAACACCAGACATTCAAACACTGCTGTACACAGGCCACATACAGATGACGAGGACCTGTAATTTCTCGAGGGAGGCATTGCGCTGCTAAGAGCAAACTGCTCGCAGACAAAGAGATTAGTCAACAACATCTATTTGTAGATGTGCAACTTAATCTAATCTAATCTAGATAGATACGGCTATCTATTAAAGAAATAAAATAAAAGAAATATATCTTTTTTTGCCAGCCTATCACTCTTGTGCTCTAAAAGAGGTAGAGATACACACATAGACTAGTCTAGACCTATCTAGAAGTCTAACCTAGATATTGTCTTCAAAGTCTAAAACCATTGATTAATTCACCGACAAGCATTGGCAGTTGGCAGTAAAGATCTAGACTATCGGTTATGAGCTTCGAATAACAATCTTACCCCAACAATCACCTCATTTCCTGGAAACCGAAAGTTGGTCGATTGCTGTCTGTGGTTGTTTTGAGTTTTGGTTTGACTGCCAACGCAAATTCAATCATGGGCCCAGCTGATGAACAGAGAGAAAGACAGAGAGCAACATACGCATAAATTCTAAGACGACACCTACAATTGCCATATATGAGACAGTCAGAGACTTATTTTTTAGATGGATGATCGTTTTCAGTGTATTCAGTGTGGATGTCACGCTGAAAAATTGTACCATACCTATAAAGCGGGAATAACTAAAGTTGCCAACTGTGTAAGTACCTAACATAGATTCATAGCCCAGTAATAAGACTTATCAGTCTAAGATAGAGTACACGTACATATGTTGTTCATTAGATGATGGTAGACAAATTGACAGATCTAATGGTTTTATCAAACTCGTTATTATTGACATAAAAAATGAAGGTTCTGAAAGCTGTGTTAGATATTTTCATGGGTTTCCAGAGTACTCAAGTTGTTTTGTTGATCTTGTCTTGTTGCTTTTGAAAAACATTGATTGAAAGTAGTCTAGGCAGATGTGGCCAAAAAAGGAATCATATTTTTTTTCATCTCTTAGAAACTGTGTGGACAAATTGTTGACAAGTATGTTGAGTATGATACTGCAATTATCCTGCTGGATGTTTTATTGTTGCAGAAGTCAGCTTATGCACATTTGCTCTTCAACATTGAGATGAAGGTCAGTATCAAATATGAATATTTATCATTTATCCTTACCATAACATGCATGCTATCACAAGATAGGAAAGGTAAAAAGTGTCTTCACAAGTTTTATATCATGTGAATTTATGTCGTTATGGCATTGTGTGTTTTTGATATTTGTCCTTAGTTTTTACACATAGGTCCATGATGTGTTATTTATTTGATGGAATTAATTTTTGTGATTGTTTGATTCTGAGCATGGTGTATGAATCTCTCATTTGGTCTCTTTCTCAGCGTTTTTTTCATGTTTGTTGTCCTAATTTGCGATCTCAATTCATCAGGGAATTTTCTTTATTATCCAAGAAAAAAAGCCACCATGCTTTTTATTAGTGTAGCACAGGCATTGTCCTTGCTTGGACAGAGAAATTTGGGTGAGAAATACCTAAAAGTATGAAGAATTAGAAAGTAACATTGAGTTTGGGAAGAGGAATTACTGAGAATGAGGAATTGGAGGATGAGAAATGGGTATTAGTAGATTGTGCACTCTTTCTTTGTTGTTTTTGCAGTCACACTGGAAATCAGCTGTCCTACTCTGGGTGGTAGAGGCCTTTGTCAAGCTGATTCAGCAGAGGTCTGAGCAGGCAGACTCACACATACCTGATTCCTATGTTGGAGTGGATCTGTATCTCAACTACATTATGGCTGTGATTGGTAAGGATCTGCTTAAAAACCGATAGGTCAGGAGTTCAAAGTCTGGCCATGCTACCCCAGAATTAGATGTTTAAGTCTGCATTTTAGCAGCTGTTTAGTCAGGCGTTCAGTGTTATGGGCAGCATTCTAAAACTGGTGGGCCCAGTGCCAAATATCAGTAGGGTATATGGTGACTAGGTGAGATATTTGAGTTAGCCCTCTCAATATATCTGCATGGTAGCATTTGAACATGTCGAGAGATCTCTCTTTGCCTTTGATATGACTTGAAAATGTGTGGAAAAAGGGGTCAAACTGGCAGTAACCAACCTACCAACTCTTGCAGGCCCCTCTTTCACCAAGACTACAGTATGTAGCTATGTATTTATTGGTATGTTGTATGCTTTGAAGTGATAAAATACTTCAAAATAGTAAAGAAAAGGAGCTGTAATGACAGTAGTGACTTGTTAAAAAATTTTTATACAAATATTTATTGATAACTTGACCCATTTTTAAAACAAATTATTTTTTAGTATGATGCTTGAGCAATCAATTGGCCTACTTTGGTGACCAGACATAATTTCTTCTTGACATTTTTCCTTTCTTTCATGTGAAGGAATGAAGTGTTATTCATTGAAAGAAAAAGCTTATTTAAACGTAACTGTTTTTTCTTTTCAGATTTGTTGGTCTTCTTGATGTGTGTTTTAGCTATGCTAACAATCAGGAGTTTATTACTCACAAGAAGCCTAAAATTGCTGAAGTAAGTAGAAGAAAATGATGGTGTCGAAGAATAATCATCTATTTTTTTGCTAAATGTGTAGAAAATTAAGTTAACTACAGGCAATAAAAAATCATTCAGTTGAATAGCTCATGTTTGTCATAGTGATTTGAATTTTTATATTAGCTTTATAGATTGATATATGCTATTACATACTTCTTTACTGAATAATCCTTCCACCTCAGGAAGTCTTCAAACCTTTATCTCAATCCGATGCAGAAATCTGGCTGTCCTCTCCAGATCTTTTGTGATGTTTAATTATTCTACAACAAATTATGTTTTACCGATGGTTAAAGAAAAATGTTAATGAACAAATTCCACAACTTCTTTTTTAACTCATAAAACCATGCCAACGATAAGTTTGAATGAATTGATACATTTTTATCCTCCTCTTTTGCCTCCCAGTCCATTTTTCATTGTGAAAGCAGTCCTTTTGGCCAACTTGGGATCAATTTTAGCAATGCCAGCTGTTTTGTGGGGAAAGTCCTACAGCCCAATACTTGTGTGGCTTGGCCAAGGTTTTGTCTGTATGTCAGCTTTACAGGCTCTGAGAGGTAAAGAGCTGTCAAAGATGAAGTTAAAAGAAAAGACATAGAGATTGTTTTTGTATTCTTCTTACAACAACCTTCTACGTATATGAATTATCAATACCGTACACTCTGTTTGCTGTTTCGAAAAAATGCAATGACTGCAGGTCATTTCTACTGACTAGCACAGTTGGCTCAGGGGTAGAGCATTAGCCTTGCAACTGCAAGGTTGGGTATCAAATCTTCACTCCTCATACCCATAGCATTAAAATTTGGCAATTTATTACTAGTGCATACATTTTACTATTTTGGTATTACTGTAATATGCATAGTATTGCCACTGATGTTGAGGTATCTATCCATGAATTTTTTGTATAGTGACCTGATAGTTGATATGATCTCTCTCATAGGTCATTGACCTTGTATTACTCTATCTCTTTCTTTCAGAGGAGGCCAGCTATTAACCCCAAGAGGGTCGTAAGGCTACTCTTGTCTTAAGTTAATTTTGAATTATTTGATAATTTTTTCAGGTCCCTTGCATATCGACTTATCAAGAGTCCACTACACACACCAAACAATCTAGCACAATTAGTATATTGCATCAACATGCCCATCTTGATTTTTGTATGTTGCCAAAAATATTTCTGAGAAAGAAAGAAAGAAAGGGAAAATCATAACCATTATTTATTTTCTTCATTATTTATCAACAGTGGTTGTCCCAGGTTCTCACAAGACTGTGTTTGCTGCATTTGCTGTTGCTTTTGGTATGACTGTGCGAGCATTGCTGTCAGATGCCTTGAACCAATGGCTGCATAGAATTTTGTGAAAATTATGAAAATGGTCTTCTGATATTGTGGTTTCTACCTTATTTGCACGTAAACTAATCAGGGCCTTGATGACTTTTTTTTATAGGAATTAGCTGAGTTATCTATTTTCAGGAGAAGACGAGTTACAATATTAATTTATCACCTTCTGAGCAGAATGCAAATGTTTAGTTAGTGGGTTGTTGCCTACCTTTTTAATGTTTGAATACAATGTAGGTCATATCAAAGGCAGAGTTGTCTAGACCAGTTAACTTAACCCTTTCACTGCTAAGGCCACCAAAATCCTCAAAGCATATGTCAGTTCACTGAAATCTGATTACATTTTTATTTTGCATATAATTCAGTTGGGCTTGAATCAGACCTCGCAGAGAAAGGGTTGACTGTACTGTTATACAGAGATAAATGAAGGGCTTACTTGAATTTGTCACCCTGTCGTAATACTAATATACTAACACTGGGCCAATGAGTCTAATCACTGTTCCCATAACACCAAGCACTAGGTAGAACACTTGCTAAAATGCAGACTTTCATACCTAAGTATTATGCTGAAGGGACTCAAACACACAAGCTATTGTTTCTGAAGCGAACACTCTGCTTTTCAAGCTGTAGTGATTTGTTTTGGAAATTGCACTTTCTTTAACAGTTTTACAAAAGCAGAGTCTATGACTTATTATTATAAAATAGTGTTTGGATGATTTGGGGCAGTTGGTCATTGGTACAAGTTTTCTTGTCGGAGGAAAAATCCAAATGCTGACAGTACATACTAGAGTATTTGTACTAGCCATTGAACCCTGATCTTCCTTTGCTCTGTACGTATTGCTACTACGACTAGAGTAGGAGGGAGATAAGTGTGTGTATGTATATATGTGTGTGTGTGTGTACGTCTGTGTGTGTATGTGCGTGTGTACATCTACATTCCTCTGTGTGTGTGAGTGCTTGAGAGAGAGAAGAAAGGAAGGTAGGGGGTAGAAAAGGAAAGGCGGAAAGATGGGTTAATGGAAAGAAGAAAAGAAGGAAGAGAGTCAACTGATTTGCATTTCACATTGTCAAAAAATGAATGTGTGGAATAGTACACTACATACCTTCATTAATTAATGCCCCATATTTTATTAATATTATGCTTTTGAATTATCATCTTTTCACATGCTTTTGCTGTCAATACATTTTATTTGCCATTGAACAGCACAGTACATTTTGTTACTTTTTCTTAAACAGATGTAAGTACAATATGACGAAACTTAGATCCTTGGTGATGTGAAAATCAGATATATTTTTAAAAGTGGTTTCACTTTTTTGTTTATTCCTAGAAACCTGCAATCATAGATGAAAACCTATTTAGTTGGTTGTTGCTTGTCACCCTTTTTAAGACATAATAAGTAATTTCAAAATTGGAGTGAACACTATCTAGGACCGTTCATGAGGTGTGCCGAATTTGAAGTTTTTCGACTGAAAACTGCACATATGAGGAATTCTTTTTGGTGTCGGACATGAACTGCTAAAAAGCCTCCAGGAGTTGGAGTTGGATTTAGGTAGTAGTGGCTCTTGTTTTTTTGTGTAAATTTTCATGTAGGGATGACATTTTTTTTTCATCTTATTTAGCTCATCTCTCTGTGGTATTCTTTTCCTTAATTAAATGTGTAAATCATCTCTTTGTCGACTAACTCAATGCTAATTTATTTATTGGTCACTGGATATGCCCTAAACTGTTGACAGTACCACAATAACCCCCCTCCACTGCACCCTACACAGCATAGGGAGAGACAGACATGTTTTTTGTTCAGGTTTTGCTGCTTGAATTCAAGTTGTGTCAAACGTAATCTGTTTGACTGTTTGTAATCTGTTTGACTGTTTGTAATCTGTTTGGCAGTGGCTAAGGCCAATTCATAAAGGATCCCAAATCCAGTATAAGTATTTGATATTAAAGTACCGTATGCATAATCATGACTTTTCCTTTATCAACACTTACATAGCAAATCATTACTTGTTTATAATTTGCTTTATGTGTATGTTATTGGGCATGCTTGTCTTACCCGTATGTGGCTATTTATCCTGAAATTGGCATCCTTTATGCTTTGTGTTTAGAATTACTCTGTCACTCACTGTCACCATAAAAATGATAAAATCCCATATATTAGAAAATTCCATTCACTCTTTGATGATTTAACTACAAATAATTTTGAATTTAATAAATGTTAATCATCAAAAAGTAGGAACATAATATGTACATGTGTATCATTTTGCACCAATAAAATTGAACAGGTCTAGTTACACAGTGGGAATGAATTTCAGTTGTATTTTACTGGTGTTATAACCCATCCTTTGTGAAGGATTCCAGTTTGGAAATGAACCTATGGTGGGACGTCCCTCTCTCCTTGTTGGCAATAGCATTTAAATCTGCAATAGTTCTCTGTCGATGGCTGGCTTTGTCGGCAGCAGATACTCCTGTACTGCTGTAAGCGCCGTGTGAATGTGGGTGGTTGGAAGACACTGGATAGGTTATTTCATCCGTAGATTTAGGAAATCGAGCTTTGGTCGGCGATGTGTTTACGCTGATACGGCTGTTGTTGTATTGAGGGGTGGTCGAGTTCTTCTCTCTACTCTGACCCTGACTGTACGAGGACGGTGCAGAATGACGTTGTGCGTGAGACTTATTGGCAACCATTTGTTGATGTTGTGGCTGCTGCTGTTGCTGCTGTGAGAGTGGGCGTGTTTGGACAAGCCCTGTACTAGGCCGCCTCGCCACCTCCGTCATCGTCCTGTGGTCAGTGAGGAGGACCTGTGTCGGGGCGGCATACGGAGACCGTCGGGTGTGGCTGTGGACGTAACTCCCCGCAGACAGACTCGACCTACCCACAGCACTGCCGGCATTCAGCTCGTGGAACTGTACATGGGCCGGTTTGATACGCGAGGCGCTCTCTTTAGGGAGAATAAAACTTCCGAATGCAACTTTTGGCTTCCGGCGTTGTTGGTGCTTACTGCCGTCATCAATGGTTGTCATCACCAAGTCACGTTCAGAGCTGGCACATCGTCGGAGGCTAAACGGCATGCCACCTTGCTGGGACTTCCCGGACTTGTTTGTCGTAGAGGTGGACGTGAAGCTTTGTGATGAGCGGCTCTGCGAACACTGCACATCTTCGGACGACTTTGAACGGGAGTGATGACTGGAAGTATTTGTGGAGCGGCCCCTTTCGGAGGGACGGAAGAAGGCCATTCGCCCTCTGGTGTGTGAGGTGGACAGACGGTTTCCTCGACTGGGCATTCCTCGCACTGAACCGCTGGTAGCCACTTTCTCCGCCATAGAGAGAGTGATACGATTGGCACCCGTCGGTGGTTTGTCTCCCATGTTGGTATTATTTGTTTTCATGGATTGATGTATGTTGTGGTTATTTTCTAAGTCCATGTTCGTGGTATGGACGTGTTTGACGGGTATTCCGTACTCCAGGCCAGTTGTGTGACACCCAAAACGGTAATCCAACGTGTAGCTCGAACCAAACAGACGTATGCTGTCTCTATTAGGTACAGGAGAATGGCGATGTCGTCTACTGATTCTGTCCTCTGAGTATGAACGTTGCAATACTGGAGAAGGAGTTTTACGTTTCTTTAAAACGCTTTGTAACTGAACCCTGACATCCGGTTTTATGGGGGTGTAACGACCGCTGGGCGCCCCATTGTCGTCGAAAGAAAATGTAACCCTCGCTTTCGTAGGCTTTGCTTGCAGAGCTTGTTCTTCTAATTTGGAATCTACCAGAGAGGACTTCTCAATCTCTGGGTTATCATGTTCGTCACTCTCACTACTCTTAAAATGCCCGTTGACAACGATGACGTCATAAATTTGCTGACCAGGCGTTCCCGATTCCTCTGCAGAGCGAGGTTTACTTCCGGATGAGAAAGCCACAGATTTTGCCAATTTATTTTGCTTGTCAGCTTGAAGAAGAAGATCAGACGTCGTCTCTTTCTTTTCTGCCTTGGTTGAATTATTGCTGTCGAGGATATAATTCCCATTCTTTAGGTTGGATAATGAAAAGGAGATGGTGCCATCTTCGCACTGTAAACCCACAGGTTCTTTCCCTTGGCACGAGTCGTTGACCATTGAGTTGGTTCTATACGAACTGACGGAAGTGATGTAGTACTGCTCGTCGTGTGGAGGTTGGTGTTGGTGTGAATTCCCTAGATCGGTGATGGATTTCTCCGACGGGAATACGAACGGCATCATTTGTCTTTTGAAAAGCACCTCTTTCCCGCCGTTATAATTATTATTATCCTCTTTTTGAGCGTCACCATCGACATGGTTGTCTTTTAACGCGTTGCTATTGTTATAATTTTTCCGCGGCTCTTTTGGTGCCTTGTCTATCTCGTCGTCCATTGTGAGAGAGGTCAGGTCAAGGGAGGGAACTTTCACTGGTTCCTCCACTTGTACCTTCTCATAGAGTTTGTTTGGCTTGCGAACTGTATTTTTCATGTGAGGCATTTTTGTCATATTACACAGTGCTAGCTATTGTTATTATCAGTTTCAATGCGAAGTTGATGTGTTAGTGTGTTAGCGCTATTTAATGAATTCATTATGACTTGCCCACCCACCCCACAATCCGACCGGGAGGCATATGAACGGTGCCAATTATGAATTCGTAACCGCTTCAGAAAATAAAAACCATTGGCTCAAAGTCTAAGGGTATAGTGGTTTGGCTTTTCCTTTCCATATGCATCATGTTTCGATTAGAAGTGAGTACACCGTTTCATTATTCTGTTGAATTCAGGTGAGCATCAGGTGAGCTTGGAGGGAAGATGTGTCTTGTTTGCGTCCATATTGATCGTCCTCTGTCACCTGTGCCATCATACAACACATGTGCAAAATGGCACGTATCTGGGAAACACGAAAAAAATAGGATGAAATTATTATGATTGTGCATATTGTCATTTAAAAACCACCATTAGACCTACTGCTAAACATTACCATAAACGACATTACCACCATCACCAGTGGCCAATGGGTCATGTCAATGGTTTAGAGGCAAAAAACGATAGAAGAATATCAAAAGAACCAACAGGTACAACAGAAAGTTGATTTACGCAGTAATCTCTCCCGTTCTCTCTCTCTCTCTCTCTCTCTCTCTCTGTCTCACTGTCTATCTCTGTCCCCCCTCTCTCTGTCTCTGTCTCTCTCCCGTTCTCTCTCTCTGTTTCTTCTGTCTCTGTCTCTCTCTGTCTCTCACTCTCTCTTTCCATCTACATGTACAGTGTATCTGCATTTGCACCAAATGGGATATAGTGTAGTCAGGAACGTAGAAAAAAAATGCATTTGTTCAGAAAACAACAAGTCAACCCCAGGAACAAATGCCAATGCCCAAATCGTCCAGTAAGACACGGGATTTTCCACCACCCATTATCATATGTTGTAAGTCTAAGGTTCTCTGTCCATCTAGATACAAACGACCCCATACATGATACAGTCAAACTCTGGTATAACCTGACAGTCGGGACCGGTAGCTTCCACCTTTTATAAGCGAGTCCTGTTATGTTACCAGGAACACTCCCAGCACGAGTACAATCTAATTTTAATGCACATCCATCACTATAAATTCGATTACCCCCCTTTGTCATAAACTGAAAACTGAAAAAGGACACAAAAGTAAATGGTCATAATCTGCATTACTGAGACATTTTTATTTCTTCTAAGGGCTAAAAAGTAAAGTAAACGATCATACAAACAGTCAAAGTGTCTTGGTTGAGACAAAGTTGAACGCTTTTACGGATCAAATCAACTTCATGCGCTATATTATCACTGTTATATCCAAGTCTGCACACATTGAATCCTGAAATGGCAAGGGTCATATTACTTTCACTTGCAGTTTATCACTGTTTAATCAACGTTTCTGCTATAACAGACTGGACTGTTGTCATTGCGTTTGCCAAAAACTGTATGTGAATGTGAATACTTTTTACTCCTTCCCCTCCCAATGACATCACGCAATATTGTGTAGACTCTATAGTACAATGGTGACAATGACAGTGGGGGGAGTTATTTTGTAGACCAAATGCTTTTAACTTTCATCAAGATACGTGCGCACCACAATGCCAGAATTATACTGACATTAAAAAAAAGTGTACACACGTTAACCCTTTCACAGCGAGGTCCGCTTCTAGCCCAACTGAGATATGCAAAATCTTGAAAATGTACGTGTTCTTATACTTATACGAGATAATCAGATTTCAGTGAACTGACATATGCCAAAAGTCTGAATTTCATACATTTTTAAAACAGGCAAATCTTGAAGATTTTAGTGTTCTTAGTAGTGAAAGGGTTAAGAGATGGAGCACCTGGCTAGCTTGACAGACAACAGTCACGACCCAAGTGTATAAGTATTCGACAACCCTTGTCATTTTCGTATTGGACACTTAAAGGACCCGTCTAAGGTGGGGCAACGTCTGTCTATCATTATGGATAGCTACATATAATGTGTGTGTTGTGTCTACTGCATGCAAGTAAGCAATGGGACTTGGTAAGAGAACATCTCTGTATTTATTGTCTATGTGTGTTGCTTATCTGGTCGATCAAAAGGATAGAAAATTAACAGTAGGTACGTACCTAGATAGGAAGTTGTTGATAGGTAGTAGTAAGAGTAGCTTAGTGGATCAGGACATATAATTTTGGGAGGAAAGTAGGTAAATGGATAGATGGATACCGGTAGTCTAGATAAGTAGATTTGATTGTATTGGTAGGAAGGTAGGTAGATGGATGTACGGATGGTTGGTGTACTGGATTGTATAGATTAGGTATGAAGGTAGGTTGGTGGGGAGATGGATAGTTGGGTAGATTTAATTGTATTGTGTATACGTCAGGTATGAAGGTAGGTTGGTGGGGAGATGGATAGTTGGGTAGATTTAATTGTATTGTGTATATGTCAGCCATGAAGGTAGGTTGGTGGAGAGATGGATAGTTGGGTAGATTATTGTATCGTGTATACGTCAGGTATGAAGGTGGGTTGGTGGAGAGATGGATAGTTGGGTAGATTTAATTGTATTGTATAGGGGAAGTAGGTTTGTAGAGAGATGGATGGTTGGGTAGATTTTATTTGTATTGTCTAGGGGAGGTAGGGAGGTAGGTTGGTGGATAGATGGATACTGTAGATGGATATATTTGTTGTACTCAATATTATATAGGTAAGAAGGCAGTTAGGTGAACAGCTGTATTTTTAGCTTGGTACTATGATGATAGGTAGTTAGGTAAGTGGACATGTTGGTAGCTGGATTGATATATAGAGGTTGACAGGTAAATAAAAATAGTTTGATAGATAGATAGATAGATAGATGGATAGATAGATAGATATATAGATAGATAGACAGACAGATAGATCGATAGATATAATAAATAGATAAATTGATTGATTGATTGATAGAAAGATAGATAGATAGATAGATTGATGATATATACAGGCACAATACATTCAATACTTATAACTGGGTACGTAAGTATTATGGTAGGCTAGCTTACTGCCACTTACCTCCACGGAGAATCAGAATTTCGATAGGAAACCTCCCTGTTTTCCTCTGACGGTTCGTAGAGATAGAGAAGCTGGTTCTGTTTGTGTTTACTCAATATGGACCCTGATCCTTTGCAACAGCCGTGTTTGCTGTTTCACAAACTCTTTTGTCTGTGAAGCACACGAGCGATTGATCCGCCATGTCGATTGATTGATTATTTATCAAGTCTATAATCCTGCATGGGGATTATCTCCGTGGATTAACGAACGCGGTGCCGAGGGCCCGAACGAAACACGACTCTTGCAGACCGTTATCGGCAAAACTCTAAGGTCACCGATTCTCTCGGTATACGTCGGGTTGTGACCAGTGGCGGATCTAGTCTAAAACATGAGGGTGGATACATTACAAAACCATGCAAATACAACAGTTAATTATGTTAACAGTCCGTAGAGTGTGATATTTAAGGGCGTTATTTAGGTGTGTCGAGCTGCATTCGTGTGTTTTCTATGTTCTAGTTTCACATC
>JAUEKZ010190531.1:0-12351 GCA_031471865.1 Melibe leonina | reverse complement strand
AAAAACAAACAAATAGAAACATACAACCCCCCCCCCCCCCCCCCACACACACACACATTAACACACACGAGCACACACACACACACACACACGAACACAGACAGAGAGAACACCCTTACCACCAACAATAGCACCACAATCAGCTGCAGCCGCCGTCCCCACAACCACCTCCCAAACCAAAATAGCAGACGCACTGTGTGGGGCAGCGAAAAATGGTGGGGGTCCACCACAGCCACCGCACGACCACCACCACCACTGACCCCTGTGTACGCACCACAACTTCCATTCTACGTGTCGCATGGAGAGAGTCAAGTTTACGGCGGTCATTGATTTGTTGACTCAGCGCTTGCCCTTAATCCCCTGTGCCTCTCCCCCCGCGTCTCAACATCCCTATCAACTTATCGCCTTCATAAACATTGTACTTTTGAAACGTAAAAGGTCTCCTAAGTCTTCTGTCAAATTGTCCCGAATGTCTGTCTGTCTGTCTGTCTGTCTGTCTGTCTGTGTTTGTATCTGTCTGTCACTAAGTTCGTATGTCTGCTTGTCGGTCAGTTTGTTCGTCTTTTTTTGTGTTGCTGTTGCTGTTCGAACGACTGAGTCTATCGGTGGATGTGTTGTGTATTCAAACATGCCAAAAATGAGTATCAATAATGCTCACCACATCCATCGCCCTTGAAACGACCACTTACCACATTCACCATCGCCATGACTTCTATCAGAATATCATCCACCTCGCTACTGTCACAATCACAACCATCACAACCACCACAACCACCACCACCTTCATTATCATCATCATCATCATCATCATCACCAACAACAAATTTGTACAAATGTAGATGATCTGCCTTCTCTTTCTTCGCCCTTTCAAATTAAAGCTACTCCCTTCAATCAAAGCTCTTTGCCTGACTTTACGCATTATAAAGTTATAAGTCGATAGTCATTTTGGTGATTACTCACCAGGGGGTCTATGGGAGAGTCAAGGCAGGGAGAAATTAATACGCTAATCTCTACACATCCTTTCAGGCGCCAATTGTAATGAGTGGTCTCGATGTAAACCCGTGCTTTATCACCTGCAAGTGTCATAAACACCTTGCAGACCCTATGAGCAAATTGCACTGACGTGAACACACGTATCATCACGTTTACATTTATTGTTTTTCACGATAGCTTATCCGCCAGCATTATTAAAAGTCAGTGTTCGTACTTTGTGTATGAGTATGATGTACTGCCTACTATTCGCTGCTGGTAGACACAAACTCCCGGATCATATTGGCTAGCTACACGGGGTTAAATTGGTGTTGTGAAGCAGGCAGTCAGTATACATAGGCAATTTACACATGTTAACCATTTCACTGCGAAGGACACCAAAATATTGAAGATTTACCTGTGTTATACCCCAAAAAAAAATAAATTCGTATTTCAGTGAAATTCAGGCTTTTGGCCTATGTCAGTTCACTGAAATCTGATTATCTGGTATATGAACACTAAAAATTTTAAGATTTTGCATATTTTAGGTGGGTTAGAATCAGACCTCGCTTTGAAAGGGTTAAAAGGTGCCAGTCTCTGTTTAAATCCTGTCCCCGTCTCAAATTCAGTCTCGGTCTCAGTCTCTCTGTATGTCGGTCTCTCTCTGTCTCTCTCTCTTTACTAAATCTCGGGAAGAGAAAACCTAATTGTAACAGGCATGAAACAGACAAAGACAAAATGACATTATCGACGTTTCGGCCGACGGCCTTCTTCAGGACTAAAACAACGAAACAAAACAAAATTAATACAAACTCACCTGTTGGAAAGCAAGAGCAGCAATGATCTGTAACAGCAGCAGTGACAACAACCTGATGCAGATGACAAAAAAGCAAAATAGCATTGATGTTTATATTCAAATTTAAAAAAGACGTCATAAGAAATTAGTAGTACATCAGTTAGTCTACAGTATAATCAGTGGCACAATCAAGGTACACACGCATGTAGTTCCCCGTCATCCCCTTCTCTCAAACATTCTTCATAATGAGTTCATGATATTATTAGGAGGGTCTACTCTCTCTCTCTCTCTCCCTCTCTCTCCCTTTCTCTCTCTCTCTTTCCCATCTCTCTCTCCCTCCCTCCCTCCCTCTCTCTCTCTCTCTCTCTCTTCCCCATCTCCCTCTCTCCCTCTCTCTCTCTCTCTCTTCCCCATCTCTCTCTCTCCCTCTCTCTCTCTCTCTCTCTCTTCCCCATCTCTCTCTCCCTCTCTCTCTCTCTTTCTCTTCCAACCAATGTCTTTCTCGCTGTCCTCTATTACAGTCAAGCAGACAAGCGGACAACAAAAGTGAGTGATAGGTAGAAATGAAGAGGGAAAATCTTTGAAAACCTCACAATGATCAAGATAAAATACGCAAAATCAGTATATATCGATAATAAAAAACCCAAAAGAAACGAATGTTGTGCCCTTTATAACAAAGTGTTGATGCATACCATTAAATGTATATAAATAATTGTGTCAATAAATAGTGTCTTGGAAGGGAAAAGGCTACATTGCCAAATAAAGAATGTTTACATTTGGTGAACGAAAAATGACACACACACTTTAAAACACTCTAACCGAGACGATTTTAGTAACAGTAAAATTCTACCTTTTAAACTTTTAAGTAGGATTTTTTAAAGGGTTGGTGAATAGTTAAAGGGGTTCTTTTAAAAACATACACACTTATTTGGCAAAAAGGGTGTCCCCACTTAACATATTATAGGAGAAAAATGGAGGTACAAGGCGACGAGACTCAACAACTATGCTTTTAACTCATTTGCGGACAACTTACGGAAACTGTTTATGCTTAGCTTTGCCTATGTCAGTCAGGCTTTTAAGTGTAATGATTTTGTTGAGATACAAAATACGCAAAGGTATGTTGTTTGCAAGCACACCTCTGTCTAAACATTTTAAAAGCCATTTAGCAAACTTTGACGTGATCGTACGAACTAGGACTGTGATAACAGACAGACAAAAACACACACACATCAAATCAACACAAAGAGGCAGCGAGACGTTATGGTGGGTGTCAGCGAAAACCTCGTACGTATTGCTCCAAAGTTTGGTTCCGTTCTCGGTCCAGCGATTTCAAGCATTTTGTAAATACCCAAGGTATAATATCTGACATAAAAGACAAATGACACGCGGCATAAAATTCCTCAGCATTCACCCCTGTCATTGGGGAATTAAACTACGCGTGAGAAAAACAAACGACAAGTCTATTTCTACTTTCGATTTAGGTGTAAAATGCGAGTCGTGTCTGTGACGCGTTGTAAGAAGTGCCCTTGATGAGACTTTCCGAGGAGCTTATCGACTTGGGGTTTATTCCCTTGGTAAATAGTGACAGGCCGGGATATCGGTGGACTGTCTATTGCTGCCTCAATCGATGACAGAGGTAAAACAGCGCACTGCGCGTGTGGACCACAGCTTGATGTAAATCGGTTTGAGTCAACAACAGAAAAACGACGATCCAAGGTGGACTCTTAAAGGGTATCGCAGTGTCATATAGAATTATGTCCTCGGAAGGGTTCGGTTCCAGGTAAGACTAAAGTGCAATCTGAGATCGCAATAACAGGTAAACGTGCACGACATTTAAAAAAAATACGAATTTGTTTCTTTAGATCGAAGTGTGTATCATTACTGGATTCCTCACAGTCACAACAAAGACAAACCCAACGTGTACCTTTGTACCTGGCTTGAAGACGAACCCGATTTTATTCTATCCTGTGTTACTATAAATAATCAAAGTGACAAAAGCAAGAGATTCACAGCACAGGATTGAGCTCGCAATCTTAGGTAAATAAAGAAAATACTTAGGAAAAAAAACGATTGAAATATATTTGAATCGGAAATACATAGCTCTTTTACTGAGGGCGGGAAGGGTTTGGAAAGATTCGCGCATTATGTCGTACCCCAATAGGATTGTGTATTGCCTATTGAATGAATGGACGCTTTTGAAAAGCGCGTTGGATTTAATCTCTTAGGGTTATCCAGGACAAAAAGTTGGCCCACCTCACCGTAGGATCCCTAGTTTATGGACAATGTGTGTGTCGTCACTGCGAAATGTGTTGACATTATATTTGTGACATAGTCTATTCTGACATCCATTGAAATCCGCTGGAGCATTCATAATCCGTTCTTCTCTATCCCAAATGTAATCCTTTGATCAATTCATTGCCCATTTAACGACTAACTAATTTCAAACTGTGTTAATTCTTAGCCCCCATCTAGGTAACCTTCAATTCTCTCCACAAGTCTTGTGTCCCGTCATCCATTGGCGACATTTTGTCTCAAGTAAGCAAATTGTGTATGTTGATGATAGAAACGAAGTGAAAGTAAGAAAAAAAAGCAATGGCGTTGAATAAATTATGAAAGGGGGTGGGAGTATTCGAACCCTAGGCCTGACATGGCCGACGTTGCCTGGCTAAAAGCATCCAATTTAACTCTTTCACTGCTAAGGTTATACCTCTTACCACAAGCAAGAGACATCAAAACCTTCCAAATCGACCTGTTCTTATTCCATATGTCAAGTCCACTGCCATAGCAGTTGCAAGCGCCCTAAAACTCTCAATAAAGAAACACGCTGAAATCTTATTTATCTAGTATAAGAACGGGAGAATCTTTAATATTTTGCACATTATTCTGTTTGGTTGGAATTGGACCCCGTAGTGAAAGGGTTAAATACCTATTCTCTCCTATTCGCCTAAAAGTAAAAGTACATTCAACAGCCATGGTGTTCATTGATCAACTCCTATCTCTCTTGTATTGATCTTCATTTATGATCATATCCACATTTTAAAAAAAAAATGCTAAATATAATTTCACATTATTTAATCGTGAAAAGCAACACAGTCTCGTTTTGGTTGTTCCAAATACTGGCTATCATTTAACATTATTTCATGAATTCACTTTCAAACTCAACTACTTAGTTGTTTTTTTTACATTAGTAAGTAGTCCAACACAAGCTCTATTTCGTGTACTAGAATTTAACGGTACACGTAGAACTGTGCAGCTCGAGGGCGTTTAATAAGCAATTAAGTTTACTCCCTGTACCGTCGCATTCTTCACATAATTGAGACTTGACATTGCATGTGGGAATCTGTCCCCGGCGACTGACAAGCAGCTTAACGGCCTGTTCGTTTAGACAGATGATCCACCCTAGAAACAAAACAAGCAAATTAACTGAAGAGAGACCCTTCCTTTTACACAACCCTTCGATAAAAACCGTGTCACGTCGAAGGTATTTATTTTTAATGGGGATTGGGGTTTATTTTCAGTTTTCTGAGCGATTTTCTTGGGTTATTATTATTAACATTTTAAATTTTTTTTCTCAATCTTTTTCTTTTCTCTATTTTTTTTTCCAGAGAAGAAAGACGGGGTATAAGGGGAGCAACTGTTAATTACCGGTGTGTCTTCTTTCTTCCGGTTTCCATATGTAATGTCTACGGGAACCAAAAGCTCCCCCTGGCTAGATACAACTTTACGGATCGGCGCGGCAAAAACATGACAGGCCATGACAAAGTGGTAAACGAGGCTTCCAGCAACAAACGGCCTACACAACATCAAAATTACATAGGCTGGTGATGGAATGTTGGCCCGTCTAGACCGATACAAATTTCTTTGTGACCATACACCCGATACGGTCAATTAACGGTCCCCTCTGACACAACATCTAACATTCCATAGTAATGCGGATCCCCATCAAAGGCAAGGGGTGCACGCACGTACATTCCTGTCTTGAAACATTATACATTCGCTCTTCACCCTGAACCGTGTGCCGGTATTTGGGCTCCCCGGGACCGGTACAGGAGAGAGTATTATGGGAGGACATCTTAATGGAGGAAAAGAAAAATTAATGAGAGTGTTTGAAAATTAAAACGAGTTTTTTTAAGTGGAAGAAATACTTACCATCAATTTATACATCTTTGCGGACCGATGCGGTAAAAACCTTTTTTTTTTTTTAAAAGTATGATATCATGTCCACTTGCAATAAAAAGATACGAAAAGAATGTTGAAATGTGAATCTGAAAAATGAATTTAAAAAACCCGAACACAAAGACCAAGTCCGTTTATCCCTGCCCCATCCCTTGTCTTTTGATAGACGTTCATACGTTATGCCTTTATTGGACTGGCTTATTGCATGCCCAATTACAGAGGTCATTTTTTTTAAGCTAAGTGAAAGCCACGTGAATGTCGACAAACAATCCCTGTCAGCTATACATAATTCCTGGATCAACGGTGAGAAACTCGAAACCCCAATATTGAAATCGAACACAGACCCTTCCACTCACACCCGCATGTCTCCTCCCCCCCCCCCCCCCCCCAATCCCCCTCCTCGTTCCAATTTTAAAGCATTGTAATTAGATTAGTCGCTCATAGGTAACTATGACACCGTTTGAAAAGATACTCGTTGAGGCTTTTATTAATTTGATTATAGATACAAATAGCCAATTAATCCGTTCTGTCAGTCCTCGCAAGGAAATAAACAGCCCTCAAGGGGATGTATTGAAGGGGGGGGGGTACGTTTTTCCGATCTATTCACTTTAAAATATACCAACAATTCACTCCAAGATTTCAAGCAGCCGCTTTGTACTAATCACTTAAAACCTTTATTTCAAAAGACCCCCGCTGTAATAATGCTTTAAGCAAGTCTTAAAAAAAGGCCCTTACAATATTTATTTTATTGCACGCTAGCCGTAGCAGAGTACCAGAGAAAGGGTCGCGATGAGCGCCGCATTGCCCTTAATTTGGAATTCAATGGCGTATAACGACCCGTTTTGAATTCACCTAACCATGCAGAAGATGTCCTTTCAAAGCGTCGTGACTAGCATGAAAAGTGACTTTATTCTTCACCAAAACAAAACAAAACAAAAAAAGAAGAAGAAAAAAATTAAAGTGGAATGATACTTGTTACTGTGGCAGAACGATCATCAACCATAACGGATTTGGAAAGGAAGGTTGTGTCAGGTTGGAGAGGGCCCGAATGTGCAAGACGTCACAGTGTCTCCCCCCCCCCCCCCCCCCATGTGTGGTATTCAGGTCGAATCAACCAAGCTCCCGTCACCACACACAGCCAGTTGAATCAAGATATAATTAAAAATATATAATTAAAGATACGTGTCGAAAACAAAGAGCATCGTATTATTCCCTTTAAGTACACACGTGAATGGCTGAATATTATTCGAAGACTTTGGGATTTAGTGATAAAAAGGTTTTTTTTAAATGTTCCTATAAATTCGAATAAAAAACAGTTTTAGATAACTTACTTACGGAATGTCTTTTAAATCCTAAAAAAAAAAGAAAACCAGATTGTCGATGAGTCGTGACAAATGTGTCATAGACACAATCTTATTCCCAATGCATTCCATTCCCGGTGTGTAGAGGAGCAGAGAAGCCAACAAATGTATTAAATCACTACCAAACCGTGTACATTATATAAGAATAAACACAAACAAACCTGACTGGGGAAAAATATGAAAACCGCAAGCATTGAACGACATGTCATTTTGGCAAGTTGCTGTTAAAACTCCAGACAAGTCGACTACCTGTAGACCATCTAACCATCTACTAAACAAAAGCTAAGCTGATAATAATATTGTTTCCGATGTGTGCAAAATATGTGGCATCGCCGAGGGTTGTTTATGACCCCCGCCCTATAAAGAATCAGGTTTATCTGGTGGTTAAAATTGATCCTCCATAAAAGAAACATAGCCGTTTTAATGTTTGTCAGATTTAGACAAGCAATCGACTTGTGTGGAGTGCAGCAGTTGCAGGAATGGGCTATGCATAGATACATCTAAGAGCTTGGGTGAGGGTTTTTCCGTTTCTTTATAAACTCTATTGTAACTTTATAAACGCGCATTTAAATGTGTCACCGCAAGGCTAAAAAATCAGCAAATCGTTTCTTTGTTGTCTATATTATTTTTCAGAAGGGGGTCTGGGTGGGAGTGGGGGTGTTTTCATGTATTTGGATTTGTTTAGTGGGGTTGTTTGTTTCTTATTGTATTTGTTTCGTTCATTATCGACTTCTCTTTTTTAGGAGGTGGTGTTGAAATATTCTGTCTTTTTGTAATCCATCCCGTCTTACGAATGCTTTTAATTATCCTCGTCATCCGCTTGACATCACAGAAAAAGAAAACAAACACACACACACACACACACACACACACACACACTACCACTACCACCATTACCACCACCAGAAAGACCACCACCACTAAAAATCATCTTACTACCCCACTCAAAGCAGAAGTCTTGATTTCGCTTTTAATCAATGATCATAAAGGACATGAATCCATAGCGCAATTAGTACAGACTGACAAAAGCGTGGATTAAAAAAATGGATTACAAATTAAACTTGTATACACCGATAATTTTTTCGTGAAAAACATACATTTCTGTGTTCCAGACGGGAGAGAGTGATGCACATCAGACTAACGGGAAAGTCACGGTTTGAAAAAAAAAACCAAATTGGGTCTTGCTTTATTACAACAACAAAAAAAATTATTTCGCTCGAACGGTAAGATGAATTGATGGAGAATATTATGGAATGCTTGTTGCATTTTCTATGACGATTGTTGATTCACCTCTGTGCAGCATCAACAGCCCGCTGTTTTGTAAGGTGGATTTTCAAGCCTAGTCAAATATTGTCTCGCATGCTGAACGCCGTATTATTATTGCAGTTGCGAAAAAAAGATGTTGCAATTGAGTTTAAAAGGAAAACATAGACACTTGTAGATCACGGCGGTGGTGTGAGCATCAATAGAGCAGGTTGGTTGAAAAATAAAACGAAACAAAATTACATTCAAATAAGAAACGCCCATCATCAATCAGAATTATGGCGGGATTTCCCCACGCAACTCCCTGTTATGTCACTGTGCACTTTCTCCACTTCTTGACATTATTTTCCAAGGGACATGATGCTTTTACTTCCTCAATGCTATATCCATTCGTTTATTTTAGATAGATAGTTTATTCTTAATCATTTTTTTTCTCTGTTTGTTCATGAGAGGAAGTGACTGTGAATACATACTAGATAGTAAAAACTGAGAATTGAGAGAATGTTTGAAATGTAAACTGTGCGCCGATCCTCGACCTTACGGGGCATGCACAGAACCATGAAGAAGAAGAAGAAGAGAGTTTATTGTACTCCAGAATTATTGATATCAGCATTCATTTGATAAATGATGTAAACCCATTGTATAAAGTAACACCTTGAACATTTTTTTATTACGCTCTCACTCACCCCTCACAAGCAACTTAGTCATGGAGAAGGCCCACACAGACACAGGCCCTCTCGACTCTTCATTACACCATCTCGTAAGTGGGGGAAAAAGGGTGAGTTTTAAAGCAGGCCAGTAATGAACAAAGACAACGAAAGAAGACACAGTCAACGTTTAAGCCTAATGTCTTTTGTCATGAGGAAACGTTGACGGTGTCTTTCCATCGTTGTCTTTGTTCCTTACTGGTCTGTTTTAACGCTCACCTTCTCCCCCATTTTATCACAGGCTCAGCGGTCCATTTTGATATTACCATCCCATCAGCGTGTCCTCTACGCTTTAATACCCCCCCCCCCCCCACCACACACACACACCTTTCCCCCTTTCCTCTTTTTCTCAGCGTCGACCAGTCCACGCCCATGAGAGCATTTCCCGCTTCCGCAAAGCGTCCACGTCAAACTGTCCGCGGTTGCTGACTGGCTACCGGCCGGTCACTCGGCTCAGAGGTTTTTGCTTTCCCAGAGGGCACCAGTTCAATGGGAGGAGGAATGCTTAGTGTCAACAACAGCTATCAACTCAGAGCGACCCGCACTGAACGACGAAAGGACAATCATTCACGGAGAACGAGGAGGAGGAGCTCTTTGGACTCACGACCTGGTGCGAAAAACAACAAGACAGAGCGGAGCTTTGATCTTTCAGTTCGACACAAGTAGCTGCACCTCAACTGTTTGGTCAACATGTTTAAGACCGGGCCAACATAAACAAATTTTATTTTGGTCTTTGTTTGTTAGATTGTTGCCTGACTGTGCCCTTTATGTCATATCAATGGCAAGGCTTTCTATTCATATTAACGTACTGTCATACAGAGCTAAATGGGGGACTCGTTCGAATAATTTACCCATGCACAGTATAATGACATCGGGCCAACCAGTCCCAGCACTATTACCATAACCCTTTCACAGCGGGGTATTATTCTAACCTTACTGAATGATATGACAAATCTTGAAAATGTATGTGTTCTTATACCAGATAAAGCCTGATCAGGCTTTTGACATATGTCAGTTCACTGAAATCTGATTTATCTGGTCAAAAAAAAACAACCAGGCAAGTCTTGAAGATTTTGGTGTCCTTAAAAGGTAAAGGGGACCGGGCGACTGGGACGATGCTAAAATATGAATTTTCACCTTTTGAGTATGTCACGGCGGGGTTCGAATTCCCGACCTGCCGGTTTGGAGGTGGAGACTCTACCTACGGAGTCCTATTTTGGTGGTGGGACATGCAATGCAAAGTCAACGAGGCGGCTTAAGTCCCTCTTGAACTCGATGTCACGTTAAATGTTTTGGTTTGCCATTAAACAATATCTAGATGAAGATGTCTAAACCCAACAGGTGTCTTTATTTGGGAACATAAATATGATTGTTATGGTGTTCTGTAACTATAAAAAACAAAAACATAAAAAAATCTAATCATATCACTTGGCTTAAATCTTAATCGATATGTCATGATTTTCAATCATCACTTACATATCTTAATACCTAATCTCGCTTTATCGGAAAATAGCGAAGAAGTGCTGCACGCTCAACCAGTGTTATCGGCGCAGGTATTTTTGACAACCAATTCCTGAAATGCCCATTATCAAATTAGGCATATGTAAAAAAGATAATGCACAAAAAAGTGTCACGGCAGGGGGCCTCAAAAAGGACCAACGCGGTGTTCCCTGAACAAAGATAACCTACTCCCATATTGTCTATTTTTTGTACTGTTGTGTGCAATTGCAAAGATAAAAACCAAATACTCCCATACTAGATCTATATCAGGCCATTCCAAGCGCTATTTTGAACTGCTAACAAAAACTTATCAATCTTTTCTTAAAGATAACCATGCATCGAACGACAGAGAATAGAGACGTGGAGGTACTAGGTAAAGAGAGAGATGGGCGATGGGGAGGGAGAGAGAGACAAAAAGAGGGAGAGGAAGAGAGAGAGAGAGAGAGAGAGAGAGAGAGAGATCAGGAGAGAGAGGGGGCGAATATCAAGGCTACTTAGTCAAATACTACTAAATCGTGTCTACTTATTTGTTTCCACTTAAGAATGTCTCAGTAAGACATCCCATATCCCTTCTTCATCCATACTTCAAACGTTTAGGTTATGTATGCATTAAATGCGAAAGTAACGTCTTTGATGAGGGTTGAGATCTCAAGTAAAACTTAAACTCCTTAAGAAGAAAACGGACCCATTCAAATCCCTTCTCATCGCCAAGGTTTGAACTGGGATTCTTCAGGCTACCAGAACCGCTCTGACCACTCTACACTTGGCAGGCTTCGAACATTTCCTTTGACAACAAAGTCATAAAACGGAAGGAAAGACAGCTTCATAATGGTAATGAGGTTAAAAGACAAAAACAAAAAACAACGACAACAATAACCCTGTTTTTTCTCTCAAACTTGCTGAATATTTGAAACAAAAGCAGGTAAGTACAACGAGGAATGACCCGAGAAAGCTAATACAATGACATTTTGTGGTCGGTCATTCCTGTGTCTTGCTGCCTTTGCAAAGTTGATTGACGGGCAAACCGATAGGCTAGCGGCCCCTCCGACCCCACACGAAGAGGTCAATCGATGACAAGTGTTAGCTTCTCAGCTAATCCTAAACCTGCCCTCGGGTATGCTCAAGACTTGCTAATCTTGATATAGCAGGTAGTTTTATTTAGTGGATGTGAACAAGACTAGAAGAGAAATAAAGCGTTGAAGGGCTCCGCCTAAAACAAGAGCACAATGCACTAAGATAATGAGCCCGGCGATAATAAGCTTATTGATATGTTTGATTTGTTGCTTTCAGAGATAATCCCTTCCCCTATCATTGGGGATATGGGACAGACATGCTGATTTAGAAGAAAATGGTTTTTATTCTGTTAACATAAAACACTACATCTGTATTGGTTCAACGAATTTAGAAGGTATCGATTTTAGATTTGTTTGAGGCTCAACATTTGCAATAATTCGATTTCGACAGTGATCAATTATCAAGTCTTGTTGGCTCTTCTTCCCCTATCTCTCTCTCTCTCTCTCTCTCTCTCTCTCTCTCTCTCTCTCTCTCTCTCTCTCTATCTCTCTCTATCTCTCTCTCT
>JAUEKZ010190488.1:1761-12354 GCA_031471865.1 Melibe leonina | reverse complement strand
TTGTAAATCATCTCTCTGTGAAACGTCCCTGGCAGGGTCAAAGTCTGGCTATTCTTTTAACTAGCCTATCATCTTCTTTCCTCTGGGCGCTTATACTTATAAGTTTAAGATCATAGCAGTTTCAAGTGCCCTAAAACTCTCAACAAACAAACAAACAAATATCTCACCGTGGGCGGTTGGCGAGCGCCACTGTTGGGCGCTACTTCTGTTTCTTATCTTTTCGCATTATCTATCATCTTCTTACTTTTTCCAGCACTCTCTCCAGTGCTCCCTTAAGCATACAGTGGAGCTCGGATGTAGTGTATAACTGTATTATATAGCGAGAGCCTCCGTTCCAAATTCCAAGCCAAATTCTCGTTAGACGCCATCTCCAAGGGAAATAAAATTTTTTTAAACAATGACTTAAATTAAGGTTTATTATAACTTATATCCCTTGTTTTGTGTGGACGTGGAAATGAAATAAAAGGCCTCCGTCCGACGAAGCGAATTAAAAAAAAAAAATGTAATTTATAATTCTACACAACTCAGCTGTTTTGTATCTGTTCGCTCAGTCTTGGTCCTGCTTGTCACCCCAACAGACTTATTTTCATCTGGGCGCTTATATGACCATAGAAGTTGCAAGCGCCCTAAAACTCAATAAACAAACAACTTATTGTCATCCCCCATGCTTTGCACAATGGTGCAATTTTTACACAGAGGGCGGTAGAATGTACATGAGGTGGATGGTGTGTGTTTGAAAGAGAGAGAGAGAGAGAGAGAGAGAGGGGTGGTGGGGGCGGTGGTGGCTGACCATTACCACGGCCATAAATATTATGGTTAGTTGCAATCATAACATGTATCAGTCTATTATAAAGCAATGTCTTAGAAACAGTGGACAGCCTTTAATTCACAATGTAAGACTACCCTATGTAGGTAGGTAGGTAGGTAGTCTAACTACATGCTTATAGTGAAATCGCCTTCGTATTAATACATATTCAACTACCACTAGACCCTATGGGTCTATGACGCGAGACTAGATTTTAGACCGGGGCTAAGGTCTAAATTTAACTCAATTTAGGCTCACTTTGATTGAATATTTTGACCACTCAAAAAATTTAAAACAATTCACTCCGTAACGAAATCGTGCCAAGTTTAGAACATAGTCATAGTCTCGGACTAAGCTTTGGTCTCGCGTCATGAAACCGGCCCGATGTGATCACAGTAGCAGGCACTGTCCTCTTGACTGAGACTGAGACAGAGAAACAGATCCAGGAGGGTGGGGGGAAGGGGGGGGGGGGGGCTGACGGTGGTGGCCATCTTGGACTGCTGCTGGTACTGTTTACACTTTGACACTTAAGAATGAAATCAGTTCTGAAAAATGAAATGAAAAAAATTTAAAGAGGAATTGTGTTCTGATTTTTCTATAATCTGGTCATGTAGATATGATACATATATCAGTATCCGGTTGAATGCACGCCAGATAAAATAAATGCACACTTCGGGTAAACGAGTGGCTGAGCACTATGGCGCCCCTCCCTCCCCCCTCCCCCAAAGGTAAAGTTCACATACAGCAATCGAAAAGTAAAAAACCCAACAACCTACAATTACAACTACAACTACAAGGTGTGAATAAGAGTAGAGGGATAACGAGATGTTGATACTGAACAAAAAACCATACAAACCATACAGAAGCAACCCCCCCCCCAATCCCCCCAAACAAAAAGAACCAAAAAACCCCACAAAAACAAAACACCTTATTAATTACGATCAATGATTTACCAATTTGTGATGTACGTTCATATGTATATTAATTTAATATTAAATTATGGACACAAGTTTGAATGTTTCATTTCACGAGTTGATTAAGCCCTGAGGGGGTTGGTATTGATATTATAGAAATAAAGAAAAGCCGCCACTAGAGAGTGAGAGAGAGAGAGAGAGAGAGAGAGAGGGAGAGAGAGAGAGAGAGAGAGAGAGAGAGAGAGAGAGAGAGAGAGCGAGAGAGAGAGGGGGGACGACGGGTGGTGTATGTGCACGATGACTTGAACTTGCAGTACTAATGCACAGTTGAATTGAATGCCCGTTGATTCAAGCTTGGACATGAAACATGGATGGGTTTGTCAATGGGGAATGAAATGAAACGTCGCTGCCATGTAATAAGCTTGTCTCTGAGGAATTGTGCCAAACTTGCAATGAAGATCTCATTTCCCGATTACTATTTTGAGAAACAGCGACATAAATTTTCCGCAATTAAATTGGTGATCGAACGGATTCGAAATCCAACCAATAAATAAATATGATAATTAATTAGATAAACTCAGCGTTTGCATCCATGTGAAACTTAAATATCTAATTCAAGTGTGTATATGTACATATTTACGTCTCCTTGCAGAGAGAAAGAGAGAGGGAGGGAGAGATTGAAAGAGGAAGTCGACCAAGATCTACACACCACCACACACAGACATCCCCAGCACCATGATGGCACCGATAAAGATTCTAACGAGGATAATTTAGGACACGGCTTCCGCCAGCAACTGCATTACCTGGCGGCCCGGGCGGGGCATCTCTGACGTGAAGCCAAGCCAAGACGCAACGCTTCCTCTAGGGCCATGGGCGTTGGCACGGCACCCTGGGGCACCCCGGGGTCCAATCCAGGATAATTTGATCAGCTTCTGACCAGATTTGCGGATTGCTGCCCCTGCCTACCCAAGATTGAAGTGGAAGAAGACCTGTTCGGAATACCTCCGAAAGGAAAGCCTTACATGGTACTACAAGCAGCTAGTCTAGATGGACTACCTGCTGGTCTAAGTATGACTTGTGTAATCAATGGTACGTCTACAATTTGGTTGTGACAAGAAATTTTCAATCTGTAGTCTGTAGGTACCAACTAAATTTAAACTTTTGGTTGTAACTTTTTAGCGCTCGTTGAACTTGCATAACGTGGTCACGAGTGTTCTTTGAGTGAAGGTGCGGGTTGTAACACATCGATGCTGGCATAGATGACACACGGAAAGGTTTGAACAAGAATTGGAGAGGAAAGAGAGATGAAGGGAGATGGAAAAGGGGTGAAGTGTGGGGGGGGGGGGGGGGGAGTGGTTTGGGTGTTGTTATAGAGAAATACAGTATGAGTGTTGATGTTGAAATGAAGAGAAGTGGGATAAAAGAAGTAACTTATGATTCATCCCACCGAACGATTTGTAGCTTCAGCGTCCTTTTCTTTCAAAATCCCAACCCAAATTGATAGAATCAAGTACTCAGACACGACTTTCAGTATCTTGGCTAAATTTTATGAATCAATATTTTTCTTTCTTGCATCGCATAGAATTTGCTTTTGAGATTTAAAAACCCCCCACAAAGATTTCTTAAATCCGAAAAATCAATAATCTTCCTTCAATCGCAAAGGCAGAAGAACTCAATGGGGAGAGCATAGGAAAAGCACGGATGGGGGTTTAGGAGCATTTCATTCACAGCACCGACACAGGGGTAGGCAGAGCTCGCAAGATTTGTTTTCTCTAAAAGTTGAATGATCAGTCGAGCTGAAAGCATTTCAAATTTTATCAAAGTAAGCAACGAGGCTGTGCGAGTTGTGTGTCTAAATTCAACTCGTTTTATGCCAGTTTTACACCTCCAAAAGATTAGATTCTCGTCGGGTTTTTTTCTTCTCCAAACCACATTAAAATTCGTCGGGGTTTTTGTTTTTTTACCTGTCTGCCTGTGCATCTAGCCAAAACTCTAGCCTGCACTTTACGTATCATTTTCAGTAGATATAAGTAGATACCACCCTCTACCGCTCACTCATTCTTCTCTCTCTCTCTCTCTCTCTCTCATTTCCTCCTCCTTATCAGCCCCTCTCCTGTCGCTACTTGTGTACGCACGGCTGCCTGGCCTGGCCTGGCATTGGCACTGCCCTTATCATCCGTCAGCAGACCCCCACTGACGTCAGCTTCCGTTTGGAGCCTGGAACTGTCCATTATCGGCCTTCCATCCCTCCCATGGTCCTGTTGACTCTTTCATCCGTGCCTTCTCTGGCCTCTCCACAGTGTCCCCTTCAAGTAGAAAGGTCTCCATCTCTCCGACTGACATCTTTCATTCCCTTATCTTTACTCTCTCCCTATCAATTTTATTTCCCCTTAAGTGATCTGCTCTCGACTAATGCTAACATTGACGCGAACAATGCTCTCGATCTTGCCTTATAACGCTTTCTCTCTTCCACTTGATCAACTCTTTGTTGGCAAGTGCCTTTTACTCTGGCTCTACAACCAAACGTAACTTGGAGTGGAAAAAATGCTACGCCTATTTTTAAAAAGTCATTATACATTCTGTCGATCTTGAAATCCACAAAACACCACCATTTTCCATGTAGTAAGTTAATAATAAGTCTTTATCCTTCATATCTGCAGTTTCAAAACGTGTAAAAGATTTATCAAATGATAATTTAAAAATATTTGTGCAGACCTTTCAAAGGATTTAAATAAAATCACAATGTATCGGAAAGAGAAAGAAAATATCCCTTTGTTTTCGCAATGCCATGTTTAAAACTGCATTTTGAATGTGTCGAAATTTCTACGAGTGCTAGGAAGAGCAAGCGAAGCGAACACACACTCTTGTCTAGCCCTATAGTGTGAAGGGCGTGCTTGCTCGTCCTGTGCGACTCGACCACCAAGGCGATTCATACATAGAACAGCAGCAAACCTTGTTGTAGGCGTGTAGTGTTAATGGAAACAGGCCGGATGGGGGCGAGGGGAGAGCCCGGGAGAGATCGGGGTATGGTAATTAGGTTGAAAGGTCCCTCTGGTATCCCAGGCTGGAAGGGAAGGCCAGGCACAGGGCAGATGGCGAGTGACGCAATGTTAATTACTTACGGGGCGGCCACGCGCCACTCGTGAAACCAGAGCAGAGAAAGAGAAAGAGATAGAAAGAGAGAGAGATAGATGAGAAAAAGACAAGGAGAACCGAGAGATGAAAGGATAGCATGCAAGGAGCATGGAGTAGAGAGAGCGGTAAAGGATTATCAAAGCCTAACACTAAGAAATTGAGCAAGCGTCAAGTCCTGCCTGTCCTCCAGAAGGTGTTAGCTTGAAGAATATTATGTATTGAACTATGTGAGAAATTTAACACAGTCTTATTATAAACGTCACTATTCTAAGAGTGAAAAACAGCACTTAGTCGTAAAAGATTGCAATACTATAGTTCTCTCTCTCTCTCCCTCTCTCTCTCTCTCTCTCTCTCTCTCTCTTTCTTTTTTTCTTCTTCTCTCTCTTCGTGAACTGTACCTCGCTAGACAATCTTGCAGCCGTTTTTACTTTCTGGATTCTATTTCAATACCCCCCTTCCCCCTAACTCTCTCACCAACGCGTATAAATATAAAAAGCGATTCAGACATGAAAGGAACTTGATATTTTTCTCCAAATCAAATAACCAGCGTAGCGTAATCTAAGGATGATGGTTCTGGAATTTAATGCATGTCGCTCACGCCGGGTAGGTACCAATGAATGGAAAGAAGAAGAAAAAACATAAGAAAAGAAAGAAAAACCCTCGTGTACCTTGAGCTTATCCCTATCATCAGTGTGTTGAAAGACGCTTGGAACACCATAGAAACGCCCACACGCTCGCTTCGTTTCTTTCTTCTTTCTTTCTTTTTTTTTCTCTTTCTCTTCTCTTTTTTTTGTTTTTTGTTGTTGTTGTCTCGGAGGGATGGGGAGGGGGTAGCAGGGGGGTGGATAGAAAGAGTGGATGAAAGGAATGAAAGAATGTTAGACTGGTTGGTGCTATAAAAGATAGAGGCTGCCATTTACCAGCAGAATGTGTAATTTGAAATCTCTCTGGTTCCGCAAGCATCGAGTGAGTATAAAGTGATCCTCTGTTGTTAAAATTTCTTCCATGAAAGCCGATGATTACGATGTCAATGTTTATCCTCTAATCTATTCTTTAATTGAAGATCAACTTCAAAGTCAATAGAACTAGACGAAGAGTCACATCATGTGCATACGCTTGTTACGTCATGATTCTTGTTGAAGCTTAAAATAAGGCAGAGAATCCTTTCACAAATTTTAGCGGAAGTCCATGCGTGGTTCTAGTTCTAGGCCGGTAAGCTGATTTTGTCCCTCCCTATTTATTCTATTAAATGCTGGGTTAATCAGAATAACATTGTTAAAATTAAAAAATTGAAACATTTAACTGTCACTTGGGTTTGAGGAAGCCTTAAAGATGATGGGTTCCTTGAACAGCTATAATGTAATTTTTATTCTAATAATAACGGGGCCGAGAAGCTTACCATAACTACATTCCTGTTTGTGACTTTGTTGTTACGCTTTTAGATAACATTATAATTTCATGAAATAATGACTAGAGATATCGTTGTGTTGGATAACAGACGTTTAGTCATCTCTCTATCCCCCCCCCCCCTCTCTCTCTCTCTCTCTCTCTCTCTCTCTCTCTCTCTCTGTGTGTGTGTGTCTGTCTCTCTCTCACACATACACACACACACACACACACACACACACATATCTATCTGAATCTGCCTTACTGCCTTACTCTGGCTTTCTCTTATGAATTCTGATCCATGTGTCATACTTTTCTACATTACATTATTGGTTCTTATTAAATATATATACATAATATCTATGCACTGAATGCCATTCTATCTAATTCATCCACAATTATATACCGTAGAATTACGAGCATGTTTCTATTTATCATAGAAGTGCCAGTGGAAGATTGCCTATGCCTCTGTCCCGTAATTATGTGTTTGTATCCATCTTACACACCCGTTACTCATCAAGTTGGCTGCTTGCCTGTCATTGTGAACCTGCCAAGATGCACGTCGCTTCGTTTTATGATTTTTTGTTCAACCTCTGTAGTTATAATATATAATATAATACACGAGAATAACATGCACTTTTTATCCTTAGAATTGTTATAATCGACATTATCAATTCTTTTTTAGTCTTGTACGGCATAATATATAATAACAGGTAGACATAGAATAATACATGTACAATTATGTACCATAACAATCTGCCTTGACAAGACATACAGTCATACAGTCATACAGACAGACCACTCCATACTCCAAACCATAGAGGATATAATAGATACATCAATCAGATATAGTGCATTGGATTGACGGGTGTCTCCGCGGATAAGCTTTGACCGTGAATGTGTATTAGCTTTTTCGCTGCGGAGTCTGATTTTAATCGAACTGAAATTGAAATAAGCAGAATCTTCAGCATTTATATACATGTTCTCTTTCCAAATAAACAATAATATTTTAGTGAACGGACATATTTTGCCGAAAGCAGCCTTTTGGCATATCTATGTCCGTTCACTGAAATCTGATTTATATGGGTGTAGCAACAACATGCAAATCTTGAAGATGACTATGTCTAGTTAGTTAGTAATTTGACTATGATGAGTAACCGTAGCATTGAAAGCGTTAGTATTAGTATTAGTAATTAGCATCGACCCGCGACCTACGACCCTCGTTCCTCGATCCCCCACCCCCACCCACCACACCCCAAAGCTTTGTGGGCCCTTGGCGACCGGCGTGTCCCGAAAATCAGTGCACCCCCTGACGCCAGCCCCCTGCTATCGGATAATGGGCCCTCGGTTGAGTGATAAGGCGGCATCCGCTGCTGCGCCCGTTCTTCTTCTTCTTCTTCTTCTTCTTCTTGGTGTATGAACTCGACATCTTTCTTTTCTTTCTTTCTTTCTCTCTCTCTCATTCATTCATTCAGACGGCGTACGTACAGACTTCGCACACTGATTACTCATTTCGGAACCGCTGTGGCTGCTGCTGCTCTTCATGACGAAAGTGAGCGACGCAACAGGGGTTTTCCTGTGGGGCCATATGTTTAGACTTTAAAAGCAGACTGTTTTCATTAGACTTAGACACACAAAATGGCTTGGGTTCTTTCTTATCGGCGTCCTTTATGTTTTCCTTTTTTAGCCTGTGCCCTGAACTGTATTTCTCTTTTTTTATCATTATTATTTCAAGAGAAAGTAATTTACTTCTATCTTATACTTATATCAACGCTTCACAAAACTACTTGAATATCAAATCAAGCCATTCCCTATTCTTCTTATCCTTTCTTTCTTTGACTCTCTTTCACAACATGTACTATAAAGTATTTTAAAAATCAAAATGATTCAGTCGTGTACAAATGCACTGTATTTCATTACTATTATCTTAATGTTTTAAGACAATCTTAACTTTTTCCCCTCCCAAAATTACATATTTTGGACACACTAAACTTTGATTCAGCCAAGGAAGCTAGAGCAGAACAATATACCCCCAGATGCTGTACAGTACAGCATTTCCTCCTTTTCATGAATTTGAATTCTCTGACACACAACCCGCTCATTCATCTCGGAAAAAAGGAGTGAGAGAGTGGAGGGGAGGGGGTGAGTGAGGAAGGGAAAAGTAGTCTAGGCTGCATAGGATCGGAAGCATAATATTCTATTCTAAAACTGGGGTAAATTTTCTTATTCAATTTTAAAATGTTCCTCCATTTTTACACATTCCTCCACTCTCTCACTCCATCCACCATTCAGCAGCCACGGATGGATGGGTGACGCGGGGGTAGGGGAGGAGGAGGAGGGGGAGGTACTTGAAAACTTTAGACACGCGGGCAGGGTGAGAGAGAGAGAGAGGGATGCCTCAAATACAAAGTGAAGTGCTTACCACCCATCCAACCAACCATCCAAACCAGCTATTCAAACAGCTTTCAGGAGGGTAGGTAAGAAGAAAGAAAACGAAAAGGCGAAGAAGAAGCATCATGGTGCCACATGCGCCCAAAATTCTACCACCCTAGCCTAGGCTCTACGTTTTCTCCTCTTTCTTCGCGGTTGGCGTGGCTCAAGTGCGCAAGTCGGCAGAGATTGGATGCAGGTAGCCGATTGGTCCGGGTCTCATGCCGACACACCAGAGCCGAGCGCTGATTGGTGGGCCACCACCTCGGGATCCCATCCAGCAAGTTTCTCAAATAGGTAAAACTATTTTCTGTAGGATGCCAAGACAGTGAGTTCCAGACGGCAGGCGTGACGAGCAGACGCTCAGGACTTTACTTCATTAATCGGCTACAGTTGGTGCATTTTTTTCTTTATAGTTATAGCCTCAGCCTTTTTTTTTTGTATATGGTCTTGTCTTGGTCTTCATAGTTTATTACGTTGTCTATTGGTACCACCAATACTATCTACTATTCATTCATTCATTCATTCGTTCATTCATAGACCGGGCCCGATGGTAAGAATTATGTAGAAGATACCTATAGCTCATCATGATACATCTTATGTTACTATTTGTAGAATTTTGAACTCAGACAACGCAACGGCTGGCGCGTCCCCTGCCCACGCCAAAACGGAACCAGCTTCTTTCCCATCAGTTCCATTCGAAGGACTTGCCACGTGGAGGTTTTACCACATACACCCTACACTAGTATAACATCTTCTGTTGAAATGCGACGGAGGTTAGACTTACAATTTCAAGAGATTATGATATGATCTCTAGTTGGGCTAAGTTTTAGAATGACTTTGTTGAATTTTTTTCATTTCATAATTTCTTGTTGAATTGGTTCATAACTATCTATTCTGCGAATGTGAGATAACTTGTGGTTGTTTTATTTGAAATTCTCCGTTCATTCTAAATTCCTTTGCAATCAGCCTCTATTATTTTCCACAGACCAGCTCCATCAACTTGAGATGATTTCGAGGACTAAGGATATGAATTAAACGGTGTTGTGGCACATACTTCCTTGCTATCCCATATTTATGGCAACCTATGGAATGTAAAGAAGTATGTATCAAACGCTATATCTTCCATCATGCTGACTGATCAAGACTTTGAAAGACTTCTTCACATTCATTGATTCTGTCTACCTGCTTCCCTGCTGATCAACCAGTAGCTCTCTGACACACAAGCTGAACCATTAGGACCTCTATTCATCAAGACTAGACAGAAAGGGCAGCTTAAGGAAAGTTAATCTAGCTACATGTAATGTAAATGGCGTACAATTGTATTTCCAGAATAGAATGGACTATTAATTTATTTTCCGTCTGAAGTCTCAGTCGCCATCTAAGTCTAAGTTAACATTCTTTCCCTCTCGGCAATGAGTCAGTAAGCAGCTAATGATTATTTGTCAGTATTCAGAATCTCAACACCTGTACCATGGAATATTTGGCAGTGATGTTCGCTCGTACGCTTTGCAGTTTGCAGTGCCTAGTCATTATTTTAGATCGTCCGTCTATCCCTAATCCAGATAAGTGACACAATACTGTAATCCACTTCTATTTAGAGTTAAACTAGTAGTAGACCTTTGCCTACATTATCCCCTCTCAATGTCTATGTATGTCTCTCTTCACTGGCCTCTGGCCTCTATTACAATTGAAATACCGTATATAGGCGTATTGTATTGAGTTGAGTTGAGCAGCCAATAGGCGGCAGGCCAGCGGAGTGTGCAGTGAAGTAACACCAACGTTCCCACACTCCGTGTCTGCCTCATGTGGCTAGCACTTACATCAGATCCATATTAAGACATCCCTGCCTCATGTGGCTAGCACTTACATCAGATCCATATTAAGACATCCCTGCCTCATGTGGCTAGCACTTACATCAGA
>JAUEKZ010190465.1:0-25306 GCA_031471865.1 Melibe leonina | reverse complement strand
ACCTCTGCGGGGGGAATCCTCTGGACAAGGAAAAAATATTTCAATTTCATCCAACCAAACCGATCCGCGATATCAGCAAGTCCCTGTTCACCTGCTGGTCGGACCTTGGTCGAAGCCTTTATATTTTCAGGCATTTCCGGTGGTGCCAGTGCCGCTCAGCTGGGAAGAATTGGTTGGTGTTTTTTTTCGCGATTAAAAATAGAGAATTGCATTCGCTATCAGCTTCCTCAAATTTAAAGCCTACATGTGCTAAGTAGATTTGTTCCTGAAATTAAAATTTTGTTTTGATTTTTCAAAACAATAGATACGTAAGCAAAATGGTATTTCTCATTTATGGAGTAAAAGTAAAAGAAAAAATTTACTTCTTTAGGAAATTTATTTATAATCAGATACTGTACCATACACACACGTACTGTTTATTGTTTCTTATTCATCCAAAATTTGTAATTGCAAGGGCACTTTCGTTTGCCTTTTTACCACAAGATGGGGAAATGTACACAATACATTAAACCGAAAGAAGCTAAACCAAACTGACTTAGGATGACCCTATGGACAAAAACGCACGGAGACACCTTATTAAGTTATTCGCTGCAGCCACCCTGCATCACACAGGACAAGCTGAAGAAGAAGAAGTGACAGGGAGTTAAACATCTCCTTTGTATCTAAACCGGGGAAAGAAACGACCCGCCAGGCAAACACGAGCGTGTTGATGAATAAACGTGTGAAAAAGTAAAGGAAATAATGTAGAGAAAAATGACAATAGAGGAAGATTTGCAACTGTTGGGTGGCGTGGTAGGAGTTCAAAATTCTCCTCATGACTTTTCTACTTCCTGTTTTTCTGCTTTCTTGAGCGTTGCTTCTTATCGACACTGTACATTAAACCTTTATTTATATATACTACATATGTTTTAGTATATGTACCTTGTAGTCAGTGTTTTTCAATATCTGCACAACACAAGAGGTTATGATAAGTAGGAAGAAAGAAGGTATGTTACTCATAACGTGTTTTAAAGCTTCGCAATTCAAAGCTCCTATTTGGCAAAAACTCTCAAACTAACCAGGCAATCCAACTAAGAGATATTTAATCTAACTCTATCTAATATTGATAGTCATCTTTATTCATTTTTTACCACTATAAGGTTATGGAACAACTCGCCTACAACCGCAACGCAAATGAACAACACAGAAGCCTTTAAAAATACGCTCCATCACATAACTTAAAGAAAGTCCCTATACAAGCTATTGACTTAAACTAAAAAGAAAAAAACGCGATTAAGTTTAAGAGGTCTGTTCGTTATCGACCACGTTGAAATGCGCAATGTACACAGGGGATCCACACCGTAAAAATCAAATAGAAAAAAAATGATAAAGGGCAAAAGAATGCTGCTTGAAATGTAACTAATAATTACTCCTTTATTATAGGCTCAACACATACCTACTAACATGAAGAACTTAGGATGGTTACCACTCCAAGAGGAAGCAAGGATAACAATATTTTACGAAGGGCTAAACAGACTTCTAGGAATTCCAATTGACCAATACCAGCGGAGTTTGAGTGAGGGACAAACTAGGCAATCAGGCTATGAATGAGATGTTTAATCTACAACCTCTACAACAATCTACAATCCAATATTGATAGTCATCTTCATTCCTGTTTTCCAAGCACTATATATATATAAGGTTATGGAACAGCTTGTCTACAACCGCAAAGCTTATGATTATGAACAACATCGAAACCTTTCAAAATATGCTTCATCGTATAAATTTAAGAAAGACCCTGTAAGCAATTGCATTAAATTGAATACGAGAAGAAAAAATAAAAATGCTTTAATTATAGCGGTCTGTAATCGACAACGTTGAAATGCGCACTGACAATAATAATCGGCCGCTTCAGATCGGTCTATCTATAGTCGCGATAGCACGTTCCATGATTGGGCGAGGATTGGAATTAGGAGGTCAAGCCCTAAACGAAACTGCTGCTGCCCAGTCAGTCAGCAGTCAGTAGAAAAATACAAAAACAAAGCGTTCCCTTGTCAAGGGAAGTAATTCAAGTTGAAGAATTAATAATTTTTTTGTATTGTTCCGTCCCTTTTCAATGAAACCATCGACAACGACAGGAACCCTCGGTACATAATATTGAGCAATGTCACTAGTCATATTCTCTCTAAGTGATGTCTACATTAAAGAATTGGCTTTGTTGAGAGGGTTATTTTTTTTTGTCTTAGTGGGGAATACCAATCAGTCAGGGTCAGATTGCTTTGAAATGATACATGTGCCACTTTGACGGATATGTGTAAGAATTAGCATCATAAAACATAGGGCCCACTTACGCTTGGTTGAGGGTGAATATATGATCCTCCCATGATAAGAAATAATTAAAATCCTCTTACTTAATTATAAGGTAGCGAGAGGATATCATAAATGGGAAGAAATCACGTATGTAACTTATAACTTGTTTTACAACATAGTGATTACAAGCTCCTATTTGGCAACAACCTCTCAATGAGTTCCAATTTAGACTGATAAAACAAACAAAAAAGCTTATAATTGGTACCGGTAATTACATTTTTGGGGGAAAATATACAGCATTTTTCTTATTAATTCATCTAAACAAAGTTTGTTTAGACAAGTCAGGTACATGTCAGTGAGTCAGGTAGTGTAGGTACCGTACAGTATATTTATTCCTGGCTGTCAATTATGTGGAAAAAGAGCTCCCTAGTCTAGTATGTAGTAGTAGATGGAAGACAAAGAAAAACTCTACCCAGTACTAAAGTAGATAGCTCAACCATGCACCAGCTCCTAGAAAGAGTGAGATAGGAACAGAGAATAATGGAAGGAGACAGACATCTCACCAAGCCTCCAACACTTGAAACAGGCATAGGGCCTGAAGGAGACTGAAGGAGAAGAAGAAGAAGACAGATTGTTAATTATCATCAGTCATCATGATAATATATTAAAATATCGACACTCCGCTTGAAGCATCAATAAGAAGTTGACACTTTCGAACACACAGTCAAAGTTTAGTGGGTAGGAAAAAAAAAAAAAAAGGGGGGGGGGGGTGGGTAGTATTCGTGTCTAATTTTGTCTCCCCGGGAAGTAAAATGAACTGGGCATAATAATAATACTTTTAGGCTATGTACCTACATAGGTGAAGAATAGTCTAAACAGACACATTAAGTTGACACATAGCGGACCAAGTGGACAGTTTATAATGCGTGCTGAAAAAAGGTTATGGGAAAAACACTCCCTGATCATGGATTTTCTGGCTGTATGTAGCATTTAGCTGTATGTAGCCATGTGTGGCGATATAAAGGATCAATAGCATGCATATGAAGATATGTAACTAATGACCATAGTTCAATTCCAATGATCGATCACTTATTACGGTATTCAAATGACTGTACCAGACTTATAAAGCATCGTATATCAAGGCATATGATATCCACATATTGGTCTTAATCAATTCTTTTCAAACAGAGGTTTTAGTAGGTTTTTCTTTTTCTTTTTTAAATGTCCTTTTTTCTACTGTAATAGCGATATGATCTTGATTTATGTCTATCTTCTAGATAATGGGTTGGTGTTTTTGTTTAGTGATGTCATGATGGGTATGTAGTTAAACCGTTACAGTGAAACACGACTTAAGTCAATCGTGTGAGTTTTTCTTCTTGTGAAGAAAACTATATTAAGAAGTAAGGACATGTTGCTATTTCTCACTTTATGTCAAGTATGATTAATAGAGCACTTCTGAATCTAACTGTAATACCATCAGCCCGCACAATTTCATGATGGGCATGGGAGGTCTAATTGCAAGTAATAAGCTTGCTGACCCCTCGACAATTTTATAGGGAATATACTAGCTTTTTGGGAGTTAATTTTTATTGGAGAGGAATTTATTATGCTGGTGTAGGTGTAAATTGTAAATGGTTTAACAATCAAATACCCGGGACAAGACCAGCACGAGAAACAGTCTATATTCATACGCCAGGCACACCAGAATATAGACCCTCTAGATAACATGTACACACTGGCGAACAGACACAAAAACTTCGAAACCCGAATGTTGCCGAAGGACGACTGACGTCACTTTTGAAAACAGGAAGACATCAACTCCGAGAAATGGCGACTCCGTGATCAGTCTCGAAGGGGGGTGATTGGGGGTTGGACGCCTAAAAGTTGACTTCGTGTGGATTACTATCAATTCGTTGGATAAAATTTGGCTGTTGCAGGAAAAATTCACAATTGATTAGCGCAGATATGTCGGCAAACATGTATCGTGTCGGCGGTAAGTGCTTTTATTATACTCATGCATCGGTTGTTGAAAAAATTGAAGCATGCACGTCTCGCAGAGCAAGCAGTATGGCGTCATAATACTTTGAAAACTTTTTTTGAAATGTTGTATTTCTTTTTAAGGTTTCTAGAAGTGAAATTGGTTGACCCATGTCAAAGGTTTGTTCATAGGCTTTGATTTGCAGGGTTAAAACGAACATAAAATGGTTACTTTTCAATCAATTTTACTCAAATGGTAGGATGCACGCGTATTTATAGAGTTGTGAAAAGGTCGCGCTCACTTCGACTTTTATCATGATTTGAGTAAAAGAAAAAAAAAATTGGATTTTTTTCACTTTTAAAATATGATACCAAACATCTTTTAACTGTGGAATTGTACTACGCGATTTTTATCAGGTGAAATTAAAGCCAGACTCCTCTTTGTCTAGTGTTGGGAATCTATGGAACTATTTTTTGTTGACAACAGCATCGTGGAGATCGTGTTATCCGTGGAACCTTTGTCGACATAAATGACTTCGAAGCAAATGAAATAATGTAATATCACGAAATTTTCTAATTAGTTAAGATATATGCTTGTTTAAAACCTGTTCTGATGGCATATTAATATTATCGAATGCGTTGGTGAAGTTGTGGTGGCGATGAACAAAGCAAGATGATAATGGCATCGATGAGGGACTCCAAAAATAGAACTGCTGCTTCATAAGCTCATGAAGAGGGAGGGTCCTTGAATTATCAGCCACTTTTACAATTACCCACATGAAGAACTCTATTTGAATTAGCCTTTCCCTCTTTTCCTTTTCTATTTATTGTTTGCCTTGAATGAAAAGGGGGCATTTTCATTGCCTTGTACATAAGGGCCTGAATACCACTACAGCTAATTTAGACTAGTCATCTAATATTAGACTGTCCACCTTACCCTGTCACACAACTTAGACATAGGGAACAGCAAAAAGTGTTCAATTTTCACCAAAAATAAGTTTTATTCAAAATTGAAGGAAAAAATATCAATATTCTGTATTTGAACAGAAGCAGCACTGAAAGGGAGAAAACTGCATGTTTACCAACTTAGGGAAAGTATGACTTTGACTGTTAAATCAACTGGATTTTGATAGATTGTTGTGACTTTCTTGATAGACCTATTTTCTATTTCATTTTCTCTCTCCTCATCTCTTCTGTCTATGATTAAATGAACAACATCAGTCAAAACCCAACTGACTTCTAAAGTTATACATAGCTTGACATTTTTGCACCGATGCTGTTGGCTTAGTAGGTTGGGCATCCACCTTGTAACTGGTATTTGGGGGTATGAATGCTAAGTGTCATTGCTAAGATTAACACTTTAGCAGCTGTCTTGCCTGCGCTTACATGGAAACTTGACAGTCCCTAGGACGGACTGATTCGCTCAATGTATGCTGTGAGTGGATGAGCTGTGCAGCAGCATGTCACCATGTCTAAAGAGATATTATATGACCTGAATAACTTTTTGAATGAAATTTATTGGCAGAATCTTGTCTTTTTCGGTTTGAATGCATTTTTTTAGTGAATGAAATTTATTAATGTTCATTTTTTTTCAATTATGTAGAATTCTAAATAAAAGGGCTGTTGATTTTTTTGTTCTTGACCAAATTTGTGCCTCAATTAAAACTTTCCCAAACACAAATATTAAAATTAATTTCAATGAAAATTGAAATAGATGAGAGAAGTAAACAATCACCACCTTTAGAAACGTTCAGAAAAACTTCATACTGCGCTTAGTCTAACATTTGGTGGAAGAGAGAGGTTCGCCACATCTACTTTTGGGCAATCTTGCCCTAAGAATCCATTCCATCGTAAACAAGCCGTTCAGTTGAATTATTATGGAGTGGCTGTCATTGCTCTACCTTTGCTATTTGACACCATGTGTCTAGTTTAGAACGGCTGCCAATGCACTGCAATCACTCCATCAAGGAAAGAAAATGTGCACTACAGAACAAACTCTATAACAGGACAGGCAGGACCATCAGTTTTCTTTTACTGTTATAAGCTAGTCCTGTTATTGAACGCTCAGCTAACTTAAAATTTGATTTCTTCCCTTTGTCATGAAACGACTTAAAATGGACTCTGTAGCAAATTGTCATTTAAAAAATATGTTTCATGATCTGCATCAATGCTAATGAGACGGCTTGTTTTGTTTCTTTTGGTTCTAAGGACTAAAGAGTTGTATATAAATAATCATAGAAACTGTTGGAAGTACCTTGGTTGAGACAAATTGAATAACTTGACAAATCATATGCATGAATACATTGTAAGATCACAGTTATATCCAAGTTTGTGCAATTTGAATCCTGTTTTATACCAAGGTTTTTCATGCATAGAGAAAATAGCACAGTATTTGATTTATCAGTTAAATCAAAATTGCTGTTATAATAGAGGCTGTTATAATAAATGGACTGGCTTGTATCTATTATTATTTTATGAGGTGCTTGAAAGAAAACGTTCCACTGATTATATGCTGAAGTGAAAATTTGATTTTGATTTTGGGGTTTTTCTTTTTGCAATGGTGGGGGCGGAGGTGAACTAAAATGCTTACTTATGGCTGGAAAGAAGCATGTTTGAGAAGAGATAGAAGAAAATTTGGATAGTGAAGGATTTCATCATGTCTTTGAAAACATTGAGTGTTAGGCAGTGTATTAGTTATTGCATTAAAAAATAATAATCTCCACTTGCGCCTAAGGCATTTTCGGTTAACAGCGGTTGACGCCGCAGGTTTTTGGTGTTTTTTATTTGGTTTTTTAAAAAATTATTTAAAACAAACCAATAAAGCTATTGATTTGAAATTTAGATATATTATTATTTGAACATAGAACTTTGCATAAAACAAAAAACATTTATTGGAAACATATAAAGAAAGCATGTTCTGACATTTGGAAAATAAGAAGAATCTCGCTCTCCGCAGGAATTCTGGAAATCATAGATTGATGATAAAAAAAGAAATAAAAATGTCCAAAACCCTCTGTTTATGTTTTTTTTTTTGTGTTTAGTCAGCCAAGTTGGCAGCAACATAGTTATTTTTGCTTTTTTGATGGTTCGGGAACATCATACTCATCGCTGTCAATGTCACTTTCACTCATGAGTACACGAAAAGATAGTTTTTTGACAGTTAGACAGCTCGCAGTTTTTATTTTACCTCGATTCCAATTTTGACATTTAAAAACCGAAACAAAAAATACAAAACAAGATAGACTGCTCCCTTGTTTGACGATGGTGAACGCACAATGCGTATGATAAAGCTAAGGTTAAAGGGGGTTGAAGTCGACAACGCAAGGCAAGGCTTGCGTGGTCGTTTAAAAAAATAAAATGTCGTCACACAAAACATGCGTGGTCCGGCGCAAGTGAGTTAAAGGGTTAGCAAGTTTTGCTCTTCTGCATTCATTTCATTAACGTTGCATATTATTTGCTTTTTTTTTTAAACAGATTATGTATTCTTTGAAACATCTTCCACTGCACCATATCAAATTCGCAGAATTGAAGAGTTAAACAAAGTAAGTTATTACAAATTAATACTAACTGTTTTCACTTATTCTGCTGAAACAATCCTGTCCAAGCTGGTACTTTTCCATTTGCTCCCTTTTTTTCCCTGTAATATAGTTTCTATTTTATCCTTTATTGTACATGTAATTGCTCATCTGGTCAGTAAATTTGTATGATATTGAAATGGATAAAAATAATTGATTTTAATCAAACAGTAAGAATACTAAACATCGTTGAGGGTATGGGGGGAGGGGAGATGTATCAGATCAGATTTTTGACATTCAGATTTTGAGTAATGTCAAATTTGTTGTAATGGCTGATTGTTCTTTCGTTGTTAGAAACTATACTTGGTTTCATTAGTGGTGAATTTTGGTCACTTCCCTTCTTTTTCCACTGTGCTCTCTACCATCTCATAAAAGAAATCATAAGGAGAAATGCATTTTCATTTATTTTTGGTTCTTATTTTTCACAGACACAGAATGGGAATGTGGAAGCGAAGGTGATGTGCTTCTACAGAAGAAGGGACATTTCTAATTCTCTCATTGTCCTTGCCGATAAACATCACAGTAAGCATTTTTTTTTTTCAATCTTTCCATTTTCTTTGTTAAGGATTTAACAGTTTTAGTTGAATAGAATATATGTTCTCAACAATTATGATTTTAAAAAAATGAAATCTATATTAGTGCTATGAGTATGGTATGCATTGAATTTAGTTTTTTCTTTTTTGCTGCACGCTTTAAATTGTTTATATCAATCAGCTTAAAGGTATGTTGTTATGATTGATTGCAGTTTACTCACAATGTAAATTGACTTTTGCAAAGGAGCATTGACTGGTTGGTAGATTCTTATAATTTTTTCTTGCATTTCAGGTTGTAAAACAAAATTATGATCCTTCATATTTTTTTTATTTTCATGATTTTGGAAATATCTACTAAGTATGGATTTGATTGCTAAAAGTTTAAATAGAATGGTGAACTACTGGGAGCAACGAAATTGTATATAAATTAGTTTTTATCTAAAAAGTGTGCTTTTGTGTTGTCCTCTCCGCACTTACAAAAGTAATTTGATGCTCATTTTCTCTCACATTAGTAAGCCTCTCATGTCAATCACCCTCTTCAAAGCATTATTCATCAGTTATTCTACAAATTTTGTACATTGTTCAGATGTGTGTATGTTTTTATTTATATTTTTTTAATGGTTGAGTTAGACCCACCCTGCCTGGCATTTAGTGAGCAAGAAGGCCAGGTTTTAAAAACAATCTGTCCTGATCTGAATGCTTAATTTTCTTGAATCATGAAATAACATTTGCTTCAAGTAAGTTGAAGGTCTTGTTAACAGAGGAGTTATTTCAACTCAGTCATTGAACAAATATGTTATATCCAACTTTCAACATTTCAGATTCTCTCGAAGAGGAGAATGATGAAAAGAAAGGTCTGTCTTTCATTTCATTTTTAACAATTCATGTCTCTCTTACTATGCAAAAGAAAAACAAAACAAACAACCTCTTCTTTCTTTTGTATGATGTGTATCTGCTGTATATTCAAATTTTTTTTATTGTACCTTGCAAAAAAGCTTTACAACTTATTTCTTTAATTTAAGGCCTGTGGTAACATCCAGCTTATAATGTCAATAATTTCTATTTTGGTTAAAAAATTTGTTGTTGTTGTGTTATTTATATATCTTTTCATTGTCATTTCCTCTAAAAAATAAGCGCCATGATATTATAGTGAGCAGCGTTTTGTAGATTTTATTTAAGAAAAAAAAAATAATTTAAAGTTAAGACATTCGTCGCTGGCTGTGTGCGAGTTGGGAAGGAAAAAAAAAGTTTAAACAATAGTCAAAAGGATTGTTTTGATACTTTTAAGCCTTTTTTTATTCTCCATAATTTTTACATCCTGTAGTTTGTAAGTCCTTAGAGCCTACTGGCCCATGGAGCCAGAGTTTTATCTCGGTTTCTTTAGTGGGAAGTGGACTCGTGACAATGGTTGCCAACCTCTGGATAGGACACTCATCGATTGCAGAGTACTATCCCAAACCCATAGTGTGGGTTAGTACCCAATTGACACCTGGTTGGAGTGAGCCAATGAAAGTAAATTTCCTGACCCAAGGAAAGACTAAAGTGTCACTGGTTGAAATTGAAGTTCCTGAAGCAGAGTAGTAAGTTGAAGGCGACAAACAAAAACTTGAATTATAACGCTTCAGCGTTTTGATGAAGGAAAAATGAGAGAGAATCCTGTGCTTTTTTTTATGGTTCTCTTAAATGTTCGATAAACTATCTTGGCAGAAGAAGTGGATGCATGAAAGAAAGTTAATATCATATACCTCTAAACTTGTGTTGTGAACATTTCTTTTTACATGTTGTCATTTCTTGGTGAAAGTGAAATATGATTGTTTTTCTCTTTGTTTACTTCCTGTGAAATGTTTGTACCTTTTTATTTGCTTCTTTTGTGACATCTTAATCTTTGTACACTTTGACTTGGTTAACTAGATGTTTTACTAAATTAAGTTTAAATACTACCACAACTAGCTAGTTATACACAGCAAGAAATTTCAGCAAGTGGATATTATCTTTTCTTTGGTTGGGGGTGGTGGAAATATAGCTTGTAAGAAATATATATTGGAACACTTCTCATATTTATTTTCCTTTGCTTGTAGTCCATAGCTTGTCCACTATTACTGAGTTTACTATTACTAATCCATCAAAATACACTTTTTTTGAAAAAAAGATTGTTTTTGAAAAAGATTTCTAACACTAGTTTTGAAAGTCTTGCTAATTAACTTGATCGCAGAAGAGAAGCACATGTTTCATATGAGTATTTGACATCTCATCTGTCTTCCTCCTTTGTTTATCAACTGTGACAGATTCAACAGTCTTGGTGGTGGAAAATTGGGGTGGGGGATTTGTAAAAAAAAAAAGGTTTAACTCTTGAGTTCTAATAGTTTTTGAGTCATATACCAAGGACAATTTGGTTGACCTGAATAGCTCACGTTTTCAGAATTCACATTAATTTGATTTTTGGTAAATGAAAACAATTGATTTTTTCCATTGGAACTTGCAAGTATATGTCTGAAATGTATTTGTCAGAACAAGCTGACTCTTTAATTGGATCATTAGTTTATATAGAGTGTGAAACTATGCATTGTATACTATTTTACATTTTGGAAATAGGAAAATATCCTTTTGTTCCATACTTAAACTGTCAGAGATAAAAACAAATTTGAGGGGGGGGGGGGGTTGTCCCTTTTTGAAACTCAAGATTTTTGTGCTTTTGAATGTGTACATGCTTTTTTATATTAAATAAAGAAGATTGCTAATAACCCTTATGATTCAATATATTATATATAAAATTATTGTGTGCATGTTGTTCTAAATGTTTTTTTCTTTTACGTATATACATTTTCTCAAAGCCTTTTTTGTTTTAAAGTTTTGACTCAGTGAGCTTTCTTTGGATGCTGTAAACTAGAAAGGAAAATTACAGCCTTACTAAAATTTGATGCTGTCTTACTTTGAATTGACAAAAAGTTGCTTCCTTGTCATCATGATTTGACTTTTGTGTACAATGTAACATCATTTCATTTGTGATGGAGTTATGATTCTGAGATTTTTTGGTGGGCCAAGAAAAAGGAAGTAATGTTTTACATACATCACAGATTGATGCCAGATATGAGCAATTTTAAGTCTTGCTGGAATGCTTACAGTGAACAGAAATGCAGAACTGGCTTACTTCAGCATGACTGAGCTTTTTTCAAAGAGGAAAGAAGTACAGAGATGACCCATTTCTTCAATCCTGTTTCCATTTAATTGTCTTTCAGACACCTCCTGCAGCGTCTGGCCTGTGACATTCTTACGTGACATGGAATTGGTTGATTTCCCCTTATTCTGTCTGTTTTTAAGCTTGGTGTAGTAATGAAGAAATTGGATCATTTCCATTACTTTTTCTGGTTTTCAGCATTATTAATTGAGATAGTAATAGTTAGCTTGAATATTAGATAACTCTTGAACATGAATAATATATTGTTTGATTTCTATTTCAAAATCTATGGATTTTAATTACAGAATTGAATGAAAATCCCCCTTCTGAAGAGAATGAGAAAAGCGAGAAAAATGGCAGCAGCCCACCTGAAGCTCCAGAGACAGCTCCAGAGACAGCTCCAGAGACAGCGCCAGAGACAGCGCCAGAAACAGCGCCAGAAACAGCTCCTGATCGTGTTGAAGAGAACGGAACTGCAGACAATGCTGAGAACAAACAACCAATCCCAGCAGTCACCAACAACGACAACAACAACAGTGCAACAAAAGGCCTGGAGGAGATCCCGGATAAACTGCGGCACCAATTGAAACACAGGGAATTGTTTCTGTCGAGACAAGTTGAAACTTTGCCAGCTACTCATATTCGCGGCAAGTGCTGTGTAACTCTGCTCAATGAAACCGAATCACTCTTATCTTATCTCAATAAAGAGGTGAGTGCGTTAAACTTAAATTTTTTGCTGACATATATTTCTTTTCTCATTTTTTAAATCTAACTGTATAAAAAACAGAGACCCATGTGAAATGATGATAATTTATGAGACTTCAGTGGTTGGAACTGATAGTTATTTTCAATCCAAGTTATTTTATCATACGTAAATCCTAGAAAAAAGAGGCAAACATTTTTTGTTGTTGATTGAAGCATGGATATAATGACAAAATATCTAGTATTAAAAGAACAATGTTTTGCCAGCATCAAAGAAGAAAAGGCGCAGTGGGATAATCACTTAACTTCACCAGAGTGTCCTGCTATTGTTATGTGTTTTGTTGTTTGGTATTAGTGTCATCTTTGTCTCAATGCTCCTTTTGCAAGAAGACATCGAACTATGTTACAGGAGTACGCAAGTATCAAAAGTGAGACAAGTTGTGGAAAGGGTAATAAAATAATCAAATAGATAAGTATATAAGATGAACTTGTTTGATTCAAAGCTTTCACTTAAGTGTACCTCTTTTCTTTCTTCAGGATACATTTTTTTACTCCTTGGTCTATGATCCACAACAAAAAACATTATTGGCAGACAAGGGTGAGATCAGAGTAGGTTGTAAATACCAGGCAGACACCATCCCACCACCACTTGAAGGTTAGTGAGACTAGGGTAATCGTAAAGTTAGGGACAAGCGCTGAGAATGACCACAGAAATGAGCAAGAGAAACAAAACCATAGAGAGGAGAGAAGTGACTGGAGGGTGGTGGTTGGCCAGGTGGATAGATGCGCTGTCTTGTGCTGGTGGCCAGAATCCTCTTCCAATCACTTTTCTACTTTCCATATTTTTGTTTAGCTTTCTATAGCTTTGATACTTTAATTACTTACCATCAATTTATTATTTCCCCTATTAATAGACAGTCAATTTCAAACAAATCTGTGGGCACTACTTCTGTTTCTTCTTTTTTGGCTTTACCTCTAATCTTACTTTTTACAGCACTTTTTTTCTAGTTCTCCCTCATTAAGCATACATATATAGCTGTTTTGTATTGTTAGCTCAGTCTTAGTCCTGCCTGTTGTCTGAACAGATTTCGGGTCATCCCCTTTGTTTTACATTATGGTACCTAACTTCAGGGTCAGTTGCCATCTGAATTTTTGTAGACAAAGAGTAGAATTTTGTGATTTGAAGGTTAAATTTAAGTTACTACCTCTATCAACGAATGTAAATCACAGAAGGTTTCTTTTCTTTTCTTGTATCTTTCTTCCAATAAAATCAAATTTTCTACAAATTTCTACAGGTTCTGAAGACAATCGAATATCAGAAGACTTAGAGGAGCTGGTTTGGGATCCTAGCCATGGTCTCCACGATAAAGAAATTGATCAATTTCAGATTGTTGCAAGGTTAGTTACTTTTTAAAAATTGCTTCCTATAGCTTTTTTTTTTACTTTGTTTCATGGGTGAGTTTTGCCAGTTTAGCGTTATTCAAGTTTTATTGCTCTACATTCTATTGACAATTGGCCATCCATTGCAATTTTTAAGAGAATTTTTTTATTGTTATAATTGGATGCTTACAAAAAGCCCACAATATTTCAGCAGGGATATAAATCTCTCATATTAGATTTGAGACTTTCTGGAAGTCCCTCAGAATTATAAAAAAAAACCCTTAAAAAACCCCCAGCTCTCTTCTTAAACTAAACAAGATCAAGAGCGGTTACATTACAACTCTTTTGTCTGGGAAACAATCTCTCTAATACAAACATAACACAAGTGCGTTCATTAATAATTCAATTTTGTTTTTCTTGTCAGATCTGTTGGCACATTTGCACGGGCATTAGACTGCACCAGTACTGTTCGTCAACCTAGTCTTCACATGAGTGCAGCAGCAGCATCCCGAGATATTACCATTGTAAGCAGGACCTTCCTGGCTTTACAACATTGAGAGCTCAGTTTTGAATTTGTTAATTAATTTTTTGTTTGTGTTTACACTTCTTGATTTGAAGGATCATTATAATCAGTGAGGGGAAAATGTAAAAGTAATTTTATTTGAGTCTGCCGATGTACATTTCGAAGTATTAAACTTGAGAATATACTAGCTTAACAATTAATCTATCCCATCCTGTCCTTCCTTGTTACAATTTTTGATGTTCTTCAGGAAGTTCGAACTGAAGTTGAAACTCAGAAAGTAGATTTGAATTTGTAGTTTCATCCATCTTTGTTTTCTTCTTTCCCAGTTTCATGCAATGGATACATTACACACGCACCGTTATGAGCTGGCTAAAGCGATCAAGAGCTTGGTGCCATCAGGGGGACCTGTCTTGTGCAGAGATGAAATGGAAGAATGGTCAGCTTCTGAAGCTAACTTGTTTGAGGATGCCATTGAAAAATATGGGAAAGATTTCAGTGACATTCGGCAGGACTTTGTACGTAGTGATGCTCTTTCTTAACCTCCCTCTTTGCTGCTGTTGTGTGTAAAATAAGAGAATTGCATTTACTTCCTTTTCAAATGTGATGAGATTTTGAGAATTGTGAAGTTTTGTAAGAATCAAACTGCTTGTTTGTAAATTAGAAACCTTGACAACAAATGAAGTTTCTTGTCATTGTGGAAACTTTGAGTAAAATGGTTTATAATTTGAGGATGAAAATTTAAAAAATGTAAGAAAAAAAAGATATATTCTTTTATTCATCCAATACCAGGAATTATGAATTTGTTACATATTGCACTCTGGAAAATGATATCAATACTAATAATAATAAAAAGATCAAGAAGGACAGTAATAACATCAATAATTAATAATACTAATACCGTAATGATATAAGTGATGATTGCATCAATGATAATAAAACACTTTTTTTGTTTTCAATTACGTCTTTTGTTTCCTTACATTGGTATTTTGGGGTTTTCTCTCCCCATTTTACCTCAACTAATCAAATTAATTATCAGCATTTCTGATGACACTTTTGCCTTAAATTTCCACAGCTCCCATGGAAGTCATTGAAAAGTATCGTTGAATATTATTACATGTGGAAAACTACTGACAGATATGTGCAACAGGTAAGCTTGGCTCAGCCGTTTTTGACAATTAATACCTGTGGGTGGTTGATGGACTCAACCTGTGTTTCCTCTCAGTAAAAAAAAAATCATTGATTTTCCTGGGCCATAGTGAATGGCATGGGTGATGGCCAACATCTGTTTCTTTGTAAATCGTTTCTCTATGGAACATTCCTGGCATATCATCTTACATGCCTGTAGGTGCTCATATGTCCAAAGCAGTTAGCAATATTGTTAAACTCTACCAACAGAAAAATGTTGAAATTCGTTTAAGAAAAGGTTTTAGAATTTTCATTGTTACAATTGTTTTCTTTCTATTCCACCTCCTTTAATTTCCTATTTTTTACATGTTTTAAATTGTCTGTTTCATCCTCCCCCCACCCCCTTTTCATGTTTTTGATTTCCTTTTTTATGGATATCCATGGCAAAATGATTATTTAATGAAGTTTTTCAATATTCTCTCATCTGAAACACGCATTTTTTCAAATTGCAGAAAAGAATCAAAGCTTCAGAAGCTGAGAGCAAACTGAAACAAGTTTACATTCCCAACTAGTAAGTGATACATGGTGTTCTGTTCTGCCTTTCATTAGCAATGTAGGCTTTGAGGGATAGTCATGAGATATTTATGACTTGTTTTCTCTTTTTGTGGGTCACTATTCTGAAGTTTGAAAATTTTTTAAAAACATTAAAATGTGATCTCAGTAATTCTGACGAATTAAAAAAAAATTGAGTATTATTATGGGCAAAAGTATGGAGACTAGGGAAATCAATGCATTGATCTGGCCACTTTGGTTTTTTTTGCATGAATTATAACTATTGTTGCAAGAATGTTAGTTATACACATGGTGTTTGTTCTTGTTCATTCAATTTCTTTCTCGTTTCTCTCTCAGTATAGTTGATCCATTTTTGATAATTTATTGTTCTATATCTTCACTTTTAGCAACAAACCGAATCCAGCTGCTCTCTCAAACAAGATCAATGGTGTTGACAATTCTATAACAGGAAGGGCGTGCGAGAGCTGTTACTGTGAGAACCATTTTGCTAATTTTGGATTTGGCAGATCTTGTGTTTAGATCTCTTTGATTGAGTACAATGAGATTAGGATTTCTAAAAAGATATCTCTATCTCTCTCCTGATATAAATTACTTGTGTTTATTGAATGAAAACATTTGTTTACAACTTTAAAAGCACCTTTTATTTTTTTATTTTTTTCTTCTCAGCTCCACAATCTTCTCAGTGGTACGCATGGGGTCCTGTTCATTTACAATGTCGTTTGTGTAACACATGCTGGAGCTACTGGAAAAAATATGGCGGCTTAAAGATGCCAACCAGATTAGGTAAATTTATTTTTTTTGGTTTTTTTATTTTTTTATTTCTTAGAAATATAATTCACATAATGTGAGTTTGTGATTTTTCCATGCACAATGATTTGTTGAAAAATGATTGTAAGAATTCTTTATTTTGGTCATTTCAGATCCCAGCCTTTTCTTTGTTTTTGCTATTGTTATTATAATTTGAATTTTTTTTTTCATTTGATTCTGTTGGTCTCATTGAACAAAGCTTTAAAAAAGTTTTGCATTTTGGTTTCTCTCTTTTTTTCAGATGGGGAGAGACCTGCTCCAAATCAAAGACATGGTTTGTCTGATTTTTGTTTTGTTTTTTAAAAAATGGGATTTTTAATGACTTAATGATTTTTCTCTAATTGAAAATCTGATCTAATGAGGACCAAAATTATAATTTAAGATGAATTTCGTTAATTTTTTTATTTCTTTAATTATCCGTGGTAAATAACGTATTTTAAAGGGTTTTAAAAACAAAAACTATTATTTTCTCTCCAGAACGAGTTGCCCAAATGAATTCTATCCGCATGCAGAAGTGTACTATCACAGGATGCGGAAAGGTAGGAAATCATTTGGTTCATTTTCAAGCTACAGTTTTAAATAATGGATACTGCTGATTGTTTCAAACAGCTACTTATCAACCACGTCTTGAATTCATGACCAGAATTAAGAATCAGCTGAGCGAACTACAAAGAAGACTTTGATTATTTTGTTAAAAATGTTTTTCAGTATTTGACTCTTTCAATTTCTTTTCCCTAAGGAATTCAAGTTGAAAGCCCATTTAGCCAGGCATTTGGCCACTGCCCACGGGCTGACTATTCAACCTGGAAGCCCTAGACCTGTAATGAAGACAAGAGCAGCTTTTTGCCTGGTCACCACGGAGCTGACACGCATCTCAAGGCGGCTCTGCAATGATATCCTTCGCCCTCGTCATGCAGCTCGTTGTCCTTTCACACCCATCAACACTTCCATAATCAAACAAGAATGTGAGTTTGATAATAAGTACAAAATAAATGTTGGTGGCTGTCTTGGCTTTTTAATTTATTTTTGGACGTGTCAAGTTGGGGTTTGAAACTACTCAATCATCCACTGACTTCTACTGCCATCTACGCTCGCCATCACTGTATTGTGAGTTGTGTTAGCTGCATGTCTGAGATGCAGTGCTAGCTAATGTTTTCAATCTGATATAAGTTTACCACTAGGTATGAACCAGATAGCTGTTATGTTAAAGTGAGCATTGAATCTTTTCCTTCTTAAAACCGATCATTTGTTTTCACAGGTCAATTGCGTTTGTCAGAGCATGGTAACTCGTACCAACTTCCCCCAAAGAAAACAAAAAACAACCGGACACTGGATCCAGTAGTGGCACGTCTGGGCATTGACATCAAACAAGAAAAACCATCCATTTTAGCAAGGGGACCACACGCTGGAGCAGGGGACCATTCGAACACAAAAGGTATGTTGTATTTTGGTTTTTTATTTTTCCACCCCTTAATTCAGCATCCTGAAGTGTAGTGTCGGGTTACAAATAGAGCTAAGGGACAAGGGATTCGTCCCTGCAGCCAAACATTACCAATCATACAGCCAAGGTCAAGAAAAAAGCATGCAAGTGATCATCCTGCTGTGCTGAGTCTTTGAAAGCATATCATAAAATAATACTTTTTTTAATTAGCCACACGTTTTCTTTTGCCTCTCTATTGTGTTTGCATTAATTGCGCAGTTATTGCAACATAGTGTTTGCGCATAAAAGATGTGATATGGAACTCTTGTTGTGCTTACTTAAGATCTAGGCCGCCATGTGTCAAGTGCTAGGTGTATCATAACTTTTCTAAATAGAGGTATTACATCGTTTGTCATTTCATTATCTGTGATATGTCAGACTTTTCCAAATTGTTTGTTTTGTTTATTGGGTTAAACAAAATATTGGAATTAGTTTCAGGGAATTATAGTCTTGACTACAATATTCCTGCCCTTGCTGGGAGAAAGAAATTTTGACAAGGTATAGTGAGACAAACAATAATAAATGAAGATAGGAAAAGGAAATTATTTGATGGGACATTGTGTTTGATATAAGGATTGCATGAAAAAGAAGAATAAGGGTCTTGGAATGCATATTAGGTTTTACTGATGTGTTAATTGATGTTGTTGCGTCATTTTTCACAGAGTCCCAACAAGAGAGTATGAAAGTAGGCTCAGGCCATCCATCTATAATGAAAAAACGAGGTTATGAACAGACAAATGGTGTGGATTCAGGTGAGCAGAAATTGTAACTTTGTGGATATTTATAGGGGTAGTTCATATTTAAATTTCAGGCCACTTTGACTTTTCTTTTTTTAATGTGTTTAGGCTACATTATGGTGTGATAGGTGTGATGTTTCATAATTTTCTAGAGATTATAAGCTGCTGGAAGCCTTGATTGAAAATAATTTTAGTTTCATACTTGATTTCACAAGACATTTGTGCTTTAATTTTGTAAGGCATGGCAAAAATTCATAATCAAATCGGAATAACGAAAAGGGAAGCAATCATATCCTAATAATGGCTTGAAATTTTTACTTTTAAATAGAAAGTATGCATAATTTGTGGATTTTTTCCCCTACATCTTTCTGTAAAATATGATTTCACTGAAGAAATAAATCACACTTTTGAGTGTGTGGCTGTCATTTCATTGAAGGAGATAATATTGATTTAATCTTTCCCATCCCATTCAGGTCCAGTCATGAAGAGACCAAACATGGGCAGCATGAGGCAGATTGCCCACCCCACCAAGATCACAGGCAATATGGTGGGTCTTGTATACATAGCATACTTTCTAAGTCTTCCTCCATCGAAATAACGAAGGATTGTGGTTAAGTTTTAAGGGAAAAATTCATTCTAGTGATATTCAGACTGGAGTGTTCTTATTTTGAAAAACCTCTCCAGTGTGTTGACTTCTTTTGAATTTTTCTGGGATACTTATTGAAATTGATTATAGTGAAACACATAGAGAACAAGCTTGGGCTGTGAAAATCAAACTTTATATCAGCAGCTCTTTATTTCAGCCAACATACTCATTCACACAAATCCCTTTTCAGATATAGTAGGTGTCCGTTTGAGGCGATAAGTGTGTGATTAGTGTCAATCCATCGTGAAGATCAGTTGGACAGCTCTTGGTCCAGTCAAGTCATGGTGATCGGCTTGTTTATTACTTGTTGCAAATCAGAAGGAAAACGACTTGTAGGGAAAGAGCATTGGATCGTTGCAGTCATCAGTTCAATAAATCTGTTTGTTAAATGTGTTCAAATAGAAATGAAGCAAAGCAGACGTAATTGGAGCATAGAAATGTGTTCTTTATTTCCATCAATTTTTTACAAAAATGTTCTTTATAGGCATTCAACTGTATGTTCAAATGCTTGTTTGTTACAGCGAAGTGGCCCAATGCATCACAGTGTGAATGGACGAAGCCGGTTTGGTGGCAGAGGTATGAAGATGCACATGGTGAGCTGGATGGACATGCCAGATGATGTTTACTTTGTTGCAACTGTGGCCACGAGGTAAGGCAGCAATTAAATTCTGTACTACTTGACGTGGTAGCCTTGCCCTAAACATCGTCTACCATCAATTATTCTATGAATCACCCCAATTACTATAAGCATCCACTGTCACCAACTGCTGGGTCTGCCAACCCTTAACTTTTAACATTTAGATTATGTCAACACTTCCTGTGTATTTTCCAATTGCTCTAGGTGGTTCAAATCGTTATCTCCCAAAACCATCTGCAATGGCAATGGCATAGTGCACAAAATGCCTTATTATTATAAGGATAAGTATATCTCACAAAGAAATTTTTTGGAGATTTTCAATCTCATCTTAATTACAAATAAAAGAGAGTTGGGTTTTTTTTTGGGTTTTTAAAAAAAATCTCTATATCATTCTTACTAATTTTTTGTCCCTGATCTGATTTTTAGCTCTTTCCTATGTACCACACATTTTGTCTCTTGTTGTTTTCTGCACCCACTGTTTCGTGTTTGCATCACATATAAGTCATATCATTGAAATCTTTTTTTTCTTTTACTTACAGAAAACTTCGAAAGCAACTTCAGATCACTGATTTCAAACGTCTTGCTCGTAACCCATGGAAAAAATTGAACATCAAGCCACCTCTGCCTTCCAATCCAATAAGTAGCAGCAATGGCCACGAAACAAGCCTGCCTCAAGAGGTTGTTGTCTTAGACTGAACCAGAAAAAGTCCAGGTGTGGGGTTTGTTAGATTAGTTTTTAGTTTTGAAGCTATAAGCCTCATAGTGTTATTGACCAGCACTATATTGTATCAGCCATCCATTTATGTAAAATCTAGCATATGAGTTTGATTGTGATACTGTAACATCTGTTGGGGGTTTTTATTTTATTTTATTTTTTTGGTTAATTTTAACTTTAAAAAGGACAGACAGCGATAGCAAAAGGAGTGAAAGTCTGGGGGAGCAGGTTTCTTTGACATCGTTATAGTTTATTGTAACTGCGGTGATTGGAAAATTTCCTGTTGGCAATCGTGGTGAAGCAAAGCTTACATATAGAGATACTTCTCCGTTAGAAACTATTCTTTTTTTTTGGGGGGGGGGGGTGGTTTTTCCTCCCCTTATTATTGCACTATGCTGTGTAAGTCTGTTTAGAATTAATGGGACACCATGCGATACTACCTGCATCCAAACAAAAGCAATCTCATAGCTTGGATCAAGGCAAAAGCAAACGTGATCAGCCTACTCTGCTGAGTCTTTGTTGGGTTTAGGATCAAAATATTTTCGGTCTTGCCCCTTGAATTAGCCACACAACTTTCTCTTTTGTCTTTGAGTTACCTTATCTTATATTCAATGGGAAGACTTTACCTGGTAGTTGTATAGACTTAAAGGTGAATTATCTAGATTGACCACCTCTGGTAATGCATGACAAAAAAACACCCAGAAAAGAAACGCTCTGAGGACGACATTTTCTTTTGCTTCATTCAACAGTCTGGATGCCTGCATGTTGCCAACCTTTCAAGGACTACCTACCTGATCATTTGAGATTTTAGTCGGAGTGGAATTTGTTTCCTGAATGATTTACCTTTTCCTCTTATTTCTCAAAATGACCTGGTATGGTCTTTTTTTTGGTTTTTTTTTGGAAACATTTTGTATATTTATTGAATAAGCAGCATTTTCCATATATTGACTTAAAATCATAATGGGAAAAAATGAGTTGATGATAGGTACTTTGAATGAAATGTTTGGATAAATTGGTGTTGATTTCAAAATTAGAAATGTGTGTTGTTTAACTTTTATAATCATCTACGAGTGTAGGTGGTCATGCTTGTTAACAAATCAGATGATGTTCTTGTATTTTTACATTGGGGTAGTGTTATGATATTGTTATTTTTTATTTAGAATTTAGACTAAGATGAAAATGTCTTACATTTTTTTTTCTAGTATTGATACACACAAAAAGATTGAATAATGCAAGAAAATCATGTGTGTAGACTGTGACTTAGTGTGAGACAATGGCAGTGTTTTGTGCCGTTTCTAAATCTTGAAGCAATGCAATAGTGTTTCGAAATGGATTTGGCATATAATCTGTTTTTTCATTAACTTTTTTTATTCCTTATTTTTTTTTCAATTCATCTCCCATCTTTCTCCCCTTTCACCTTTTTGCCCTAAATTGTAAATGTTCCCCCTGCCACCTTCTTTTTTTTTTGTCCCTGCTCATACCTTGTAAATGCCATTTGTCATGAATGATGATATGCACTGTTCATACTCATTTTGTTGAGTCATTTTACTTTTGTAAGATACGACATACTCATCCATGAACTTATCCTAAAACCATATTTGAACATTTCTTTTTCTATCTTTTTTTAAAAATAATTTTTTTGTGCTTATGTTGAGTAATTATGAGTAAAGCTAGCATGGGGTTGAGATATTAATTGTTTTTGTCAGTGCTTCGAGTGTGCCTTATAAGTGTGAAAGATCTCTGTCAGGAATCAGTGATGAGGGTAAAGTCAGAAGGACAAAGATGGATGCTAGCCTAAAAAAGAAAGAAAGAGAAAGTTTGTATTTATGGAGACAAAAAAGGGAATGAAAGAGGATATAAAGTTAAACATTATTTTTTGTTTTGTTTCAAATAAGATGTAGGAAAAGGCAGCCTCTTGAAGTAGAGATATCAAAACCTTTTAAACATTCTCTTTTCCCTCTTGAACTTTTTAAGCATTTTGTTTGGCACAAATGTGCATGGTATTTCATTTAGTTTTAGTTTTACTAGTTCTAGTACTATTTTTTGGTTTTTGCTCTTTCAGTTATATTTGAAAAAAAAAATACAGTTAAGATTTGGAGCAGTTTTTATATTTATTATATTAGCAAAGGTGCTATGGAGCTGGAAATACCTAGTAGATGCTTCTAGTTCTTATTTTTTCTTCCTTTCAGTCAATTGTAGATTTAAGTTAAAACTTAAATGAAAAAAAAAAATAGAAATAAACTCTAAGAATGAGACCATTAAGCCTTGATTCTTGCTGTTACATAGAAATGAAGTTTGAAAAAAACACCAGTTTAAAAGAGTAATTTTCAATCGGATACGTTTTTTTTTTCTTCATGACATAAAATATGTTCATTTTAGTATCCAGTTGAAAACAAGTATGTTACATTTTACATGTTACATGTTCTAAAGAACCCATAAAAGCAAACTTACCTCTTTTTTTTCTTTTTTAAAAATTTGTTAATGGAGAAATATTCTTCTAATTCTCCATTGTTGTCTGTTGTTAATGTAAAATATGTATTATATGTTTATAAGGGTTTGTGAAATTTACGTCAATAAAGAATTTGATCTGATCGTTTCACATTTCAAAAAAGTGTTGGGTATTTTTCTCATTGGTGAATATCTGAGAAGGGTCGTCGTAGTCTCAGTCCTTAGTGAGTTTAGAACTGTTTCCACACCATACTGAATTGTTGGTTGGTTGGCTGTTGCCTTTCACTTTCAATGCCTTTTTTAATACAATTTTAGATATTAAAGTAAGAGCTCTGTTCCTTTCACTCCAGGCTTCTGGCGAAACAGCTGATTAAATGCTGATTTTAACTTGCTAAGTATGACACAGTCAAGGGTTTGAACCTCTGACCCACCGATTCTGAGGCGGTTTAACACTGACCCACCGGTTCTGAGGTGGATACCCTACCTACACTTAAATCTGGCTACACTGCCAGGTGTGGGGAAAACACTAAGTTTGCGTTGTAACCAGAAGTATTTATTGTATGCAAACAATAAATGTTCTCGAATATATGATGGCGGTATGATTAAATGTGTATTGAGCTAAGGGACGTGGAAGTGGAGTGACATCTGTTTCAGCTCATGTCACCTTTCCTCGGGATTGGGGGATAAAAAGCTCTTAAACTTTGATTTAAAATCTGGTTCACAATAGTATTTAATTAACACAGGAGTAGGATGAGAGGGTTCAGCTAAGATTTTTTATTGTTGACTGGAGCTGAGATGGACGTTAGGCTCACTTTATTACTTTATATGAAATAATGAACATAATTAAGTAAATGTGTGGGCGGTTGGGAGGCACTTCTTCTGTTTATTCACTTTTAGCTTTACATACCATCTTACTTAATCTAGCACTCTCTCCAGTGCCCTTTTAACAAGCAAACACACACCACTGTTGTGTATCTTGATCCTGCCTGTTGTCTGAACAGATTTCTGGTCATCCCCCATGGTTAAGCGTAAAAGAGAGGGGATCGAAACGTCGCTTGTTTTGTCTTTGTCATAATATACTGGCCTATTACTATTACAGTAATCTCTCCCTTTGTTTCACCCCATGTTTAACATGTATCTAAATACAGTAAAGGGTAAATTGGCATCTAAAGGACTGAGTACTTTGGTACACAATGGGTGGTAGAATACATGATATCCTGGATCTATCTGGACCATAATGCATGATGTGGGTGGTGGCCTGTGTCCTGCTTTGTGATAGTGAAAGTGAGAGGTTTTTTTCTCCCTTGAAATGTCTCTGCCACCCTATTTTTTCCCTTGTGAAGAAACAGTCTGACTGTTCTTAAACTTACTACCCTATCATCTTACTTACTCCTGAACACTTATTTGACCTTAGCAGTTGAAAGCGCCCTAAAGCTCTCAATTGATGAACAAACTAGGCTAATGTTTCCGTTCCCTGACTGTTTTCCTCCCTGTCTCTTAGTGTCTTTTTGTTTCCATGTCTTCCTGTCTCGTCTTTTTTGTCTCCATGTATTTCTGCCTGTCCGTTTCCTGTCCGTTTCCTGTCTAGATCTCTTCCTGTTTTCCCGACGTGACATATGGATCCAAGTCAACTACCCCCCGACAAACAGATACACATACACACATATAGTGCACATATTCATATAGATATACACGCATCATCCTAAGAAAATCTGAATTTCGTATGTGGTAAATAAGCAATGTAATTGAAAGATCGTTATCTGTTTGGTTCTTTCTTCAAGAACACATCATGCAGTTATGACCCAGGATATTCTACCGCCCTTTGTCTACAAGAGCACTCCTCAATCATTCTAATAGCAAGTGACCCTGTAGTTAGGTACCACAGTGTAAATTGTAAAACATGGAGGGGGTGACCATAAGTCTATTAGGACGACAGGCAGGATCAAGACTGGGCTACAGACACAAAACAGCTGTACTGTGTGTG
>JAUEKZ010190422.1:0-5000 GCA_031471865.1 Melibe leonina | reverse complement strand
TATTAATTATTCATTATATCGCCAATTACCTTACAGCCGGTGTTAGTACCTGACGTTTAGGAGGTGCTTCCTCAGGTCAGATTAAAATAAACGTGATTAATATTATAATTTTTCAAGAAGGCAGCGGGCTTTGGCTTTTGTGTAGTTTTTTCCCCCCTTTAACATCGTCTGTGACTCAATTGGGGTTATATCAAAGATATAGCCACCTAGACAAGTTAATGACAGTCTTTACCATGTTCCTAGAATGTCGAGCACCTTAAAAGACAGCTGCTGAAATGCCGATTTTTAGGTCTTGGGTATGATATGGCTGGGACTCGACCAACGACCTACCGATTCCGAGACTGAAGCTCTACCTGTGGAACTGCCGGACACGTCCGCGGACATTGTGTAATCAACTATTGATCTTACCCTTTTATTATGCTAAGAACTACTAGATCGAACTAGATACATCAAAATCTTCAAGAGTTGTCTGTTCTTTTACCAAATAGATGTCTCTCCATCACCTTTATATATCATAGAAGTAAAGTAAGCCCTTTAGAGCCCTATGGCCTGTGGACCCAGACTATCCCGGTTTTTGTAGCGTGAAGCGGACAGGACGCTGGTCTGTTGCAGATTACTTTCATCAACCCAAATTGTGAATCGGTACTCATTTTACACCTGAGTGGTGTGACGGCAATTTTAGTAAATTTCCTTGCCAAAGGATATACCGAAGTGACACTGGTAGGAAGCGAACCCGGAGCCCCCTGGGTTCTGTGCTGCGTTGCTACCAGTTAGGCCACCGCACCTCCGTGTATGTATCATAATATTACATGTTTAACCTCTACCTCTTCAATGTTATCATTCTTGAGTGCACTGAACCTTCATCTCTTCTCTCTCTCTCTCTCTCTCTCTCTCTCTCTCTCTGTCTATCCCCCTCTCTCTCTCTCGAATCCCCCCCCTTTTTTTTTTACAGAATCCCCCTGCCCTTCTCTGTCTCTCTTTCTTCAACTCAGCCCCATAACGGTAACAGACTATTCTAATAATTCTCGCTTATTCCATATCTAGCGAACAAAAACATTATTTTCCAATCTGCCCTTTATTTGACCCAGGCTCTCAACCACGGAGCTTTTAATAAAGCCATGTTGTCATATTATTACAGATTCTGCTTATTAGAATATGTGGTCCCCATTCACAGCGTTGTGCCTTCTTGGCTGTGATATTCCGTCTTCACTACATTGAATACCTCTGCCTTGCACCCTAGCTTATAACCCGGAAATCAATTTCCGACCCTTGTTTGTGTTTTCTCCACGCCTGTCAGGATCCTAATTTAGGTAGTCAGGGGAAAAAAGGGAGGGAATTCTAGGAAAAACAAAGCCGTGGTTCTCTATCACTATCACAAAGACGGCGAGCAAGAGACAGGAAAAGACAGTTTTTCGAAGGGTACCAGAACTCTAGGACGACAAAGGGAGGGAGGTATATAGATAGACAGATAAATAGATAGAGAGATAGTGGTTAGATAGATATATTGATTGATCGATAGATAAATAGATAGATAGATAGATAGATATATAGATAGACATATATACAGATAGATAAATAGGTATATATATAGATAGATAGATAAATAGGTATAGATAGACAGATATGTAGATAGATAAGTCGCTAGGTAGAGATAGATTGACAATATACAAATAAATCGCAGTGTCCAGACAGTATCATTGGCATTGTAGACTGACAAGGCAACATTATCAGATGGTATGGTTGGTTCCAGATATAGAAAAGGGATTAGGTATATATTTTATTTATAAAACGAAAAGAATAAAGTAAACGTTGTACATGGTTGTATTCAAATTTACCCTAATGGTATTTTGAAAACTGAGAGGGTAGTTGGTTATTTTTTTTTAAACACAACTTTTATCAAAAGTGGAAGTCTCTAGACAGGTTAACGTGAGAAATACTGTCACAGTATACTGACACCGGGCTACGCTGTATTAGCACCATAACCATATAGATCCGAGCACCTGGCAGTACTTTATAATATCGATGGTAAAGTTTATCCAGACAAGGGTCAGATGGAGACATTCAGGTCGTGCCTGTGTGGTGGTGGTGGTGGTGCTGCTGCTGCTGCTGGCTAGGCTAGTGACGGCTGCCCTGTCACCCGGGGTGCCGGGCTGAGCACAGCCATCGATTGGTCGCTGGGCCTGGTTTGCCTTGCTCCCGGAAGTCATCAAAGAAGATGTTCGCCCCATTATGTCGTGACGCACGCACGCCTGCACACAGTAATGAGCGCTCCTTTCAAATTTAAATACTCGTACCAATAAGTTTGGTCTGCGCACGCAAATAGAATTTGTTGGAGGTTTTTTTCCTATCATTTTTTACTTAGTTTGATTTTTGTGAGCCTTTTCTTTTTCCTTGTGTTTTTTTCGACCCCTTTTTTCGATAGAAAAAAAACATTCTTGTGTGATGACATGTCATCCACACGTCTTTTAACAATGTTTTGACAAGAGAGTAATTGGACGCCATTAACACGTGACTAGTGTTTATGACAGCAATAAAGATTGATTTTGCAAGCGAAGTATACAACAATTAATTTGAAATGTGAAACAAAAAGAATTGATATTTTCATAAAAGAAAAGATTACCTAAAATAAATAACCACGAATTTGAATGGTTCTAATCAAATGATAAATATTGGCACACAGCAAGTGGGTTTTGTTTCAAAGTGACAATCATCAATTTCATATCAAAGTCACGCGTGTCAAGAATGAAAAAGCGATAGAAGAGTTTGAAAATAATGACATCGCTTATTTATTACATTGTAGACTCAAAAGAATTGTCGTCGCATTGTTGATTTGTTTCTTATCTGGAAATAGATGTCCGTTTAAGAATTATGAGAAAAGTATATTTTAAAAAATGTGAAATCATCTCAGACTTCTGTAGACCTGAATTTGTTTTATGACAATCTCATGTCAAAGTTAACACTTTCTCTATAAGAATAACGTTTAGATTTCACAGTTTCTTCAATTGTGAGGTCCCGAGTAGGGTCTATTCACATTAATGGTATAAAGTGCTCGGCCTAGAGCGAGATGGGTATGGAATTAAGGCTGAAACATCGTTGTAGCTGCTAACATGAAACTGTAAGTCTGTATTATATTTTCTCTCTCTCTCTCTCTCTATATATATATATCTATCTATCTCTCTCTCTCTCTCTATATATATAAAAATATAATATATATATTATGTGTGTGTGTGTGTGTGTGTGTATGTGTATATCAAACATTAAGAATAAAACAAAACTGAAAAGGCTTGCGTCTTTTTGATGGCGCCAATATGTTTTTACTGAATTTTTATGACTGATCAGTGTGCCTGTCTCATCGTCGTCTCGATTTTAGTTTCCATGATAAAAGCATTTAGATAAATCAGTGCAGACGCTTCATAAGCTTTATTGATGAACCAAGCTTAAGATAACATGCAGTGCAGAAACGCAACAAAGCCAAAGAAAGCAGAAAAGTAGAAAATTGACGAGAGTGGTGTTCGAACCCGGGACCCAGCTAAGGCATCGCCTGGCTGGCAGGACGTGAAAGCGAGCTAACCACTTGAGCTATCCGCTCCCTCGCTTTATTAATTTTGGATTTTAATAACATCAAAACCCCCTCTTATATATTTTTTCTTCAAAGCAAATACAGTTGCTCGATATTTTTTTCAGAACTGACGCTCTTGTTTAACCTAGGGTTCAATTTGTGTCTTTTGACGATATCTATACTTTTCCAAAACTAAGAAAATGGTAATCCGTTTCGTGAACAGGCCGCATCAAATTACAACATTTGCATAAAAATACAATTTACTCATAGGCCGAGAAAAATGACTGCACTGCCATTTTAAGTGCTCCGCAACATGGAAATTATGTGTTATGCGTGACGTCATTTGCTCACAATGGCGCGCAATCCCGGGATAAAAACATTCTGCCTCGCAAAATTTAAAAACATTGTACTCCATGGAGTGTCTTCTACTCATTTCATCCACGACACGGTCAGATCATCTTAATTTTTTTTGGGATCGCGTTGGACCTATAAAAAATCTATTGAAATAAACAGATTCATTACACAAATACCGCAGATACCTCTCCGTAAACAGCACGCGCGGGAGAGCTACTACATCCCTACTTGATTGCCTCAATGGTCATTCCAATTTAGAATTGGTGTTCCCCAAGAGCTTGGCTTGGTCGGGAAATGCCGAAATGAAATCGGCTGTCTCAGATTTGATGGACGCTTATCTAATCGTCCGACGCAGTCTAACCTATCTAGTGGGAAGGAAGCTCTTATCACGCTGACGAAGACTAAATGAAACTGGACAGCCCTCTTTAGAAAGATTGAAAGAATAGGGGACATTCAGGCAAATTCGTAAAGCTTCCATATAAATCAGGATTCGATCTATCAACCATTTACTGCTTTATATTATGTTATACTATTGCCTTTGATATTGCTCTTGATGCAAAATAAGTTTTATGAAGACAGCATTAAAACAGATCGATAGGAAATTATTACTGATCCAATCCACAGACTGTTTGCTTGACCGATGAAAAGATTGTAGGACTCCTATAGAAATACTACGTAAGGTTCACTAAATTTAGATATTCAACTAAACACATTTATTGTGCATTTCAATAGCATGCCCCCCCCCCCCCCCCACACCTTCACCCGTTCATTCACATACGCGGGTGCGTTTTTTAATAATGTACTGACTAGAATGAAATAATACAAAGACAGACAGACATATATATATATATATATATATATATATATATAGATAGATATATATATATAGAAAGATGGATAGATAGATAGAAAGATGTTTGATAGATAGATGGATATATGGATTGATGGATAGATGGATAGATGGATGAATAGATAGATAGATATATAATTTAATTGCTTTTGGTCGTTTTCATGTGGTTCCATTTTGTCTGAATCTGTAATAGCTCTATTTGCAAATTGCGATCCTTGTTCAAGGTGCCTTTATATG
>JAUEKZ010190411.1:0-12364 GCA_031471865.1 Melibe leonina | reverse complement strand
GACTGTGATTGCAACTGTAAACAGAATTTCCCTTTTGGGACAAATAAAGTTTATATTATTATTATTATTATTATTATACCTAAAAACAACACTGATAGCTTTAATATGATCACAGAACAGTAAATTATGATTGTTCATACAGAGCCAATAGATAACAAGACCTAAAAAAGGAGAAAATTTGGAGCCTAAATCCTTTCAATGCTATGGTTATTTTTCTCCAACTGTAGATAGAAACATAAAAATATTAAAAATTTGCCTGATTTTATCAGATACATGAGTTTTCAGTGGACTGTTTGGTTAGAATTAGACACCACTGTGAAAGGGTTAAAAGATAGAGATGAAGATGGATTAAAACCTTGGTCATCCAACGGCATTAATTGCTTTATTAGCAGTAAGACAGTAAAACAGCAAGACAGGTCGATATCTACTCGCACAGTCATCTGTTACTCGCACTCGCATTGACTATGCATGTGTGATGGTGCTATTTCATAATTGATGTTGTTTTAGTGTCAAAATCTAATTAATAGGTATTCCTATAAAACCCTGCCATTATAAATTTTATGGCTAGCATCCTCATGATTATATTGGTTGTAACAATCAGTGTGTTCCTCAAAGGTGGATTAAAGGTTTGGGGAACCTACAAAATAATTTTCTCTCCCTCACCCACTTTCTCCCCGAACCTCTTTTCTCTCGTTCTACCACCTTGTCTTCTTCCGTTAGATCATTTTACACAGGATCCTGCAGAGGGCATCCTATTTGCGACAGACATGAGTTATATAATGGATATGAATATTGTAACAGATATAATACTATTTCGCAATGAGTTAAGGCAATACCACAATGAAGAAATGTTTTCCTGATGACACTTGTTTTTTTAATTTATTTCTCTAAATATCTATAGTCCAACTTCCGGAAAACGACATTGCTCTGGACCATAAAATAATGTCGTTACTTGGAAATGTTGTTATTTAGAAGTTTCTAAGATGTGTGGTAAATCTGTCCCTGAAACAGTCAGTACTGCTTCGTCTACAGTCAAATTCATGGAAGGCGAGGTTTCTTTCTGTGCGACTCGTGACTGTTAGTCTCAATCTTGTCCGTGATCTTTTTGGCGATATCGGCGAGTATTTGCAACTTGACATCAATGGTAAGGATTTTCCTTTTTCTGTTAGACATCATGTTTCTTAATTCATTGGTGTGAAGCGAAGTTGTGAGTGGTCAGCGCTAATGGCTCATCGTCTCTTAGCCTTAACTTATTAGCCTACCGATGACCAAAGAAGTACTTGTGTGGTTGTTTAACAAAATAAAGCGATTTCAATGGCTGATTGATAAAGCGATCTGATTGGCTATGACTAGTCTTTATTGGACGGGAAACAAGGCAAATTATTGGCTAAGACTCTGGGTCAAACGTCAACAGTTGATACCTCGATGTCATTATCCAGAGGTTTTACCAGAATGTATGTCGCTATCTAGAGGCTTTTATTACTAATGTTATATAGCAAAAAAATCTGGACCAGAGGCCTATGTTTATCCAGAGAATATTGCTATTCAGAGATGTCCATATCCGGAAGTTGCTCTGTATCATCATCTATGTCTCTCCCTCTCGCTCCTTTTCCACTAAAACTCAACCCCAACCAGCCGTTCACGGTTGTTAAACGCTCTCCGCACATCACTCATTCTAAAGGTGATGGGCGATGGTTACTCCACTGACTTCTTCAGGATTCATATATCTATTAACTCAAAAAGTATGTATAGAGATTGTTCTTTTGAGGTCCCACTCAGTGCTGCTTACTAGGGATAACCTAATTAGATATATGATACTGACAGTAAGGTCGGGAGCAACCACTGGAAACCACAAGAAATTAGTAAAACGAGATGATATGCAATGCAGAAACAAGAGGGAGAGCGGATAGCTCAAATGGTTAGCTCACTCTTTTGTGCTGCCGACCAGGCAATGGGTGCCGTAGCTGGGTGCCGGGTTCGAACGCCACTTTGGTAAATTTTCTGTTTCTCCATTTTTTCTGCTTTCTTTGGTTTTGTCTCGTTTCTGCACTACAAATCATTTCAAGTTTGACTAATTAAACGTCTAAGCCCTAGCCTGTACATTCACAACACACTGCCCTGCTTATTTTTTCACACATACTTAGCCCCATCTACATGAGTAGAAAGATGATATAGCTTTGACTCACCCAAACAAACAGAAGGTTACAGAGAGAAAAAATTGAAATTTTGAGGTCCCTTTATTCGAATTTTCCCTGAACTGGAGTAGTGAGTAGACAAAGGAATTCTATATTTATTCGTATCTCGTTGTAAGAATTCAAACAAGTTCTTTACAATATAGAAATACAGAGAGGCAGAGTACAGCTTAATATGAAATACCTTTTCTCTGTACACGGTTGCTGCGCAAATTGTATTACATGAAACAGGCAAATGTCTAGGTCTGTGTTCTTGTTTTCATCATCAGCTGTCTGTGTTTGTTTATTTTGATCTCGTTTCGTGACCCGGAAATTGATATTAAAGTAAAGGTGAAAGGTCAGGTATAATGTAAACATGGAAAGAAACGCGACATTGACCTTTTTAACGCACACTTTCATCCATTGCGTATGATAATGATATTCAAACTACAAACTAACACTATACCAAACACAAGTGTCACAAAGTAAAATAGCTCACGTAGTCTAGTCTAACGCTTACCAAACATTCATTCGGTATGAACATAACATTATTTTCATTTGAGTTCTAAATTGTTGACATTTTTATCTGGTCGAAGTATAGAAGTCGATTTATTTTTCAGCTTGCACGTACTGCCGCACTTTATCATGGGAGCGAATACTGAATGAATAATATCTATCAGTATCAGACTTTTTACGAGTAAGAGCATTTCTGGTTCTCTGACAATCTGTGAATAAGAAAATTTCTTGTTCCCAGTCTGGGAGAAGTGGTCCCGCCTGAGTGTAAACAGTAAACACAAGAAAAGAAAGTTCTATCTACATGTATTGCGATATTCCAGTTTAAACAATTTTACTTCTCATCTAATTTATTTCGGGAGAATTGGTTCTGGTCTACCTCCATATAAATAAATAAGACAATCATATCGAATAGAAGCTACAAAGAACATTATCATCATTCGTTCAAACCCCGGGTTTTTTGTTGTTGTTTGATTTTGATTGAGAATGAGTTTTTAGACGCTTTCAGTTTCAGCTGCTAAGGTAATAAGCGACCAGGGGTAAAGTAAGGCTAGTTAAAAGAGCAGCCAGACTTGGACACTGCCCCATTCCGTACCTTTCACAGAGGATCTACAACAATGAAAAAACAATCCCCTCCCCAGTATCAAAAAAAGAGATAAGAACAGATCATTCCCACCACTCACATGTTATGGGCGAGGGAGACCAAGGATATTCTACCACATTTTGTGTACAAAAGTACTCAGTCCTTTTAAATAGTAAATTACCCTAGAGTTAAGTACCATAGTGTTAAACATGGGAGATGACCATATAAATTTGTTCGGACAACAGGCAGGACCAAGACTGATCTAACAGTAACAGATACAACAACAAAAAAGATGTAAGTGTAAATCTATGCGGGGGTACTGGAAAAAGTAAGATTACAGATAAATAGAGACTAAACCGCATTAGCGCCCACCAACCCCCCCCCCCCCCCCCCCCAAAAAAAAACCAACAACAAACTTCTCTCTTTGCCAGTGAATCACTATAGCAGCACTCTTTTGTTAAACTATGCAACCCCTATGGCATCAGATACTTCTACCTTACCTACCATCAGTTACTCGATTACACTTTAAACAGAAATTGAACCAGTACAGAATACGTTTGTTTATGTTTACTGAGAGTTTTAGGGCACTTGCAACTGCTATTGTCATATAAGCGCCCAGAGCAAAGTAAGATGATAGGCTAATTAAAAAAGAACAGCCAGACTTTGACCCTCCCAGGGACGTTTCACAGAGAGACGATTTATAAGGAAAAAATTATCATCTCTCAAAAAAGGTGACAAAGGGGTGATGTACAGGGAAAAAAATTCACCTCTCACAATTACAAAGCAGGACACACAAACAGATTATGGCTATCACCCACATCACACACTATTAAGGTCCAGGGAGACCCAGGATATTCTACCACCCTTTGTGTACAAAAGTACTCAGTCCTTCTAGATAGCAAGTGACCCTGTAGTTTTAGTTAGGTACCACAGTGTAAAACATGGGGGATGACCATAAGACTGTTGGGACAAGCAGGACCAAGACTGAGCAAACAGATACAAAACAGCTGGGTGTGTGTATGCTTGCTAAGGGAGCACTGGAGAGAGTGCTGGAAAAAGTAAGATTAAGATGATAGATGAATCAAAAGATAAGAAACAGAAGTAGCGCCCACCAACCGCCTGCAGTGCAGAATACAATAGAGCAGAAATAATCTGGTAGGTAAGTCCTTTAGAGCCGAATGGCCCATGGACCCGGAGCTTATCCCTGTTTTTGTAGCATGAAGTGGACAAAGAACAATGGTTGCCACCCTCTGAATAGGACGCTGGTCTATTGCAGACTATTTTCCCCACCCGAAATTGTGGATTTGTACCCATTTTAAACCTGGATGGGGTGAGGCAATTGGAGTAAATTTCCTTGCCCAAGGAAAAGTCGGAGTGCCACTGGTAGGAATCGAACCCGGTGCCCCCGAATTCTGTGCTGCGTCGCTAGCAGTTCGGCCACCGAGCCACCTGGTGGCAGAGAGCCAATTGGAGCGGACAGGCACGCTGGGTGCAATGTGCCAGGGAGACCCAGGATATTCTACCGCCATTCTGTACAGAAGTACTTAGTCCTAGTTAGCAAGTGACCCTGTAGTTAGGTACCAAAATGTAAAACAGGAGGGATGATTGCAAATCTGTGCGGACAACAGGCAGTAGTACCAAGACTGAGCAAACAGATAAAACAGCAGAACAGCCTATCAGAGACTTATATTGACATTTATCATTACAGTAGAAGGAAATGAAACAAAAGAAAAAAATCTTTATTGTAAAAAATATGTTTAATTTTCAAAAATATGTAAAGTATCGGTAAAAATAAACATGAGCTGCCTTTGGATTATTAAATACTGGACGTTTGAATATAAAAAGTATGAAAGAATGAGAAATGTAAATATATTCATATATAAATCAATATTTGGAATCTATATTCTGAACATCTATCTATGCCAGCATTATCAGCAGAGAGAGAGAGAGAGAGAGAGAGAGAGAGAGAGAGAGAAGATATAGCCCTAGTATCTCATGTCAAACAGCCTTTAATAATATCAATATGTATTATATTTATATGAGAATTTTTTTAACTAGATTTGAAGAATAAGAATTCCATTCTAAGTAACAGCTAATGTAAAGCAAGAAAATGAAATACACACAAACATAGAATTTTATTTCTTACAAATCTCTAAAAGATCCTCGACATTAAAAAAAGAAAGAAAAGAAAGAGACAGCAAACTCAAATGAAAGCCAATAACGCTATCAACTTGATATGTATTGCTTGAACAGTTTTAAGAATGAAATTTCATAACAAGGGACATTAGGGACAATCAGGAGTCTTTAAAAGTCTGATTTGACCATTAACTGAATACACTTGTATATTACACAAAAATTAAATGCCTTGCTAGTACTAGTACCGGTACAAAAAGTACATCAATCAAGGTTAAGTGAGTGGTCAATTTGGATCATCATCTTGTAACACCTGAGATATTTCAAATTGGGTTTTATCCTTTTTCTCTCTTTGACTTGTTAAGTTAATAGAAAGACAATTGAAGTTTTGAAATATGACTAGACAAAGCAATCTTGATGATTGAAGGAATGTTGTCCCTGGATCAATGTAAACACTATGATTGTGACACACTACCTATAACAGGCCAAATCTATACACACACAGAAGACACTGTGCTGCACATGTTCCTCGAACACAATGTCATCAAATTATTAGATACAACAAGTTACATTATCCCAAATTTCCTCTTTTCTTGACATAAAGCATAAAGTAAGTTCAACAAATGCATGCAGCACTGTATTTCATTCATGCATACATCAATGATACAATTAAATATGGAATTCAACTTTTACTTACAAGAACAATTTTACAAACATTTCATCAGTATTCTGTTTAAATCTATAGAAAAGAAATATATGACACTATCTCTAAAATAAATTATATTTCAGGAATGTTTGTGAACAAAAAAATGATATCCCATGCTCTAATACAAGCGGCACACTCACAGTGACACAAAACCATGAAAGACGCAATAACTTGTTGGTTTGCATGAACATTAAGAACACTAGGAAATCCTAATGACTAAAGCTCTATAATTAAGAGACAAATAAATCAATCACTCACGGACTTCCTACTGTCACCAAATCTAACATACCCAGATATCAAACTTACATTCAAAAACATATTTCTCCTCCACAACTTGGAGTTTTAACAAAAATAATATTTGGCAATTGGTGTAGAATGTAATGAAAGCCCTTTATCTTTGCAATGAAAGATTCCTAACGGAGTAAAAATTTTCCAAAGGTATATCTGTTATTCTTGTGATGTTTCCACATACTTGAAAAGTGTATTAAAAATGTATTAATATAATTGATATATCATTAAAACAATGACTTTTAAAAACAATAAAAATTGCAAAAAAGGGGAAAAGAAAATGCTTGGATTTATAAAATAAACATCAGTTGAAAGACTTTGCTCAGGTACATGAAGACTTAGACACAATATTCAGGTGGTGTCTGAAAAAACAAGAGAAAAGACAAGGATGAAGTCACATAAATTGGTAATATTTAATGTGAAGCACATACCCTAGCTTACTACTGCCATGTGAAGCACATCTGCCTCTATCATATACACTCAAACCTCATCTATACTGTGAAGCATGGGGAATAGTCATAAATGACAAAGCTGAGGGAATGAAACCAAGTGCACCTAAAAAAAAGGAAACAGCTTTTAAAGAAATATTCAGGGGTAGTTGTTTCGCTACATCATGGTTAACTCTAACCGCATGTGATTTTCCACCCGATCCATACGTTTGGGTCCTTTTTGACCGTAGTAACCAATATATAGAGAACAATATAGGCATGTGTTAGTGCTTGTGTCTGTGTGTTTATATATACCATCTTCTGGTGCAAAACTACTGGCAGAGAAAATTACAAAAACATCTAGCAACAAAGCTTTTGAAAATACTGCCCCCAGAATTTGGAATTCCCTTAGCTTTAGAACAATGACATGCAAAACACTACATTCCTTAAAAAAATATTTGTAAACAGAACTTTGTAGAAAAGCTTTTGAAATCCTAATTCTTTTTATTTTATGTATGAAAAGGCAAATAGGTAACCATGGTAGTTTTGTTTTCTGATGATAACTTACGTTTTTGTATGATAATGAATTATATATGATATAATGAATGTTGTTTTTATGTTACTTTGATATGTCAATTTTTGTCTCACTTGAAATTGTCATTAAATATGTTTTGAGTGTGATTTTAAGGTACTGATGATTGTGTGTGTGTGTGTATGTATGTATGTGTGTGCATTTTGTAATGTTTTGAGAGGAGGCATAAGGGCACTTGTGTGTGTGGGGGGGGGGGGGGGAAGAGGCAGAGAGAGAGTGTGTGTGTGTGTGTTTATGCATGTGCATTTTGTACAGGTGTATGTTTTGAGGGGCATAAGGGCACTCATGTGTGTGTATGTATGTGCATACAATTGTGTATCTGGCAATTCTATTGTATTGGCTGCGTGTAAGGTTTTTCTTGTCCTGTATGACCCTTGGTGCGATGTTTTGTATATGGTGTATGTGGTTATTGGTGTGTATGATTTTTCTCATATATATGTGTTAATGTCTACATTATCATAGTGTGTCTGTGTATGTGTGGGAGGGGGTAGAGAGAATGAGGATAATGTGCGTCCTTGAATGTGTTTTTAACATTTTAATTGTTAAGCACCCCTGAGCACTTTTCAAGTGCAAGGTGACAGCGCTATATAAATGAATGATTATTATCAGATCATTATTAAAAAATGTATTTCAACTTACTGCATTCTTTGCTTCTTCTGAATCCGAGTAACTGGGAAGAACCAATGGCCTGACAGCTTCATAGCATGGGGGCCTTCTCGGGTAGCCTTCGGGGGGAGGTGTGGTGCTTCCTGAAGGTACTGGTGCCGGGGCTGTGCCACGACTACTTGGTCCCCTGCTTGTCCGGGGTTGTGTGTTTGAGACAGAGCCGTAAGTTGGGGGACGGGGCTCGCGGGCTCTATCTGCCTCCCAGTCACATTCACAGGTAGTGTTAGCACAAAACATCTCTAAGTCAAAGCCAAACACCCGACAAATCAGAACCCAACATCTTTGACAGGCTATAATTAAGCCTAGTGCAAAAAAAATGATGATCAGCCAGAACCCTATGGAAAATTGAAAAATTAAAATCAAACAAAGCCCAAGAATTTTGTATCATAGTATATTTTCAACTACACCAACAGTTCAATATGGCTACATTACATGTATTATACTTGGCCCTACCCAACAGAAGAAAAGGGAAGAAGTCACATTTGAAAGGAGTAACATGTAAAACTAATAGAAAGATCTGGTTGGAATATTTTGGGTTTTTTTTAATAAGGGATAAAGTGAGGATCTGGAATACCAAGACAATGTCTGACCACATCATGTTATGCTGAAACATTAATAATAACAGCTTGGTCATTTTGCCTAAAAAATTCCATCACGGGTAAGAACAAAATAAAAAGCAATTACAAAAGAACAAATTATGCCTGCCTATTGCATTTATCTTGTGTAAGATCATGCACATTTTCAAGATTTTGCACATTCAGTTGGGTTGGAATCAGACCTCACTGTGAAAGGGTTAATTACAGTTCATTTAACAAATTCATAATTTCCAGTATTGGATGAATAAAAGTAAATCTTTTCTCATCTTATAAAGAGAAATAATCACACTATGCAAGTAATGAATGTTACAGATAAGGTTGTTGACTGAAGGCAGTGTAATGAGGTCTCTAAGATGCAGATCTTTCCCACAACCAAAATCTAGTGGTAAGCGTGAGTGGCAGGGAAAATGCTTTCATAATTAAAATCAAGTAGTTTGACCCCAGGAGAAGGCAAGCCTTGTCAGGGCGCCTAGTTGGACAAATAAGACTTCAAGCAAAAACAGGTAGAACAACAGCCAGCAAGTACAAATGGCACCTACTTACTTGACTCTCCTACTTGTCCCCACTACGGAGATTATCCACAAGATATAGAATAAGATCTGATCACCTTGTAAACTGTCAGATGACAAAACTAAACAGAGGCTATGCAAGCGTACGAACATGCATTCAACAATAAATACAAAAAAATGACTCGTGAAGAGCGTTCACTGGAGGTTTGAATTTAGAATGCCATACGATAGTACTCCAAGGAAAATTAAAGTTAACATGAAAAAAGCTTTAAAGTTTAATTGCTTGAAATGCACTTTATTTTATCTTTTTTTTAAAAATACTTACACCACATTAAGTAAAAGGGATTGTAAACATTGTTCCAGCAGCAGGCCGGGGTATCATCATCTGCATCAGAGCAACAGTATGCCTCACCACCTGAAATAAGGATTTTTATTCATATATGTATATTACATTATAATATATGCTGCTAGTTTACCAATTAAACGAAAAGACAATGGTATCACAACAATCACAATTACTGCAACACACCCACAATGCCCATCCTGATGCGACAGGAAAATGAACAATACAAAATGTAACTAAATCAATAATAGCAACTAAAAAAAGTCATTTCCAATTAACTTTTAAGACTGGGTGGTACAGTGAGGTTTAATTGTCGCTAGGTGCCATAATATCATCAAATTACAGCATAAAGAAAAAAATTAATCAAAGAACAACTAAAGCAACTATCGTTTATGGTCAGTGTGGACACAGGCATTTATTGGGAAAAGAAAATGAACAAAAATTAAAGTATAAATATTCAACTCAATATACTGCGCTACATTATTTTATGGAAGTGAAACAGAATGTAGAGATAGTAAAATAAAAGTAGACTACAGAGGTGGCTGAAATTAAGTTCCTCAGAAAATCAATTGAAAAACAAAAAAGGGATCATAAGGAAAAGAAAAATTTGAAATGAAGTTAAACAGAGAAAGCCTCTCTAGCAAAACAGAAAAGAACTAACTCAGATGGTTTTGTCACAAACACACAGAATATGACAATGTCCTATGACAAAACAAATTTTCAAATGTCAACAAGGGAAACTGCCAGGAGGTAGATTAAAGACATTATGGCAGGAGCCAATAACAGAATTAGTAGAAAGGAGATGTCTTACATTCCATGAAGCCAAAAGAATGACAATGAACAGAGATCAGAGGCAAAACAGTTTGTGATTAACAGCTATACCTTGTGTCGAAAGAAGGTAAGTGATAAAGAGAAACTACCGGTACATTAAAGATAAAGATTAAGAGACCATGTATTTTCCACCACACCCTCTTGTGGTGCTGCCCTCCATGCAGTTGACGCCTTAGGTGTCAATATGACCCGTCAGGAATGACTAAAAGGATACATTTCCCCTCATGGGTCAATAAAGAGATTGTAAAACATAAAAGTTAATAACATAAAAACATATGGCCTTACCATGACATATTTCATCTCCGCAAAGTATTGTTGGGTGCTGAGGAATTGAAAAAAAAAGGAAAGTGTTGTTATAAGTAACATTTAAATTTTATGAATACTGGATCCTAACCACAAACATTTTTTTTTTAAATGCACCACACATAGATTGTAAAACAGAAAAAAACATTTAAGTTAGCAGGTCCTTTTCTTCAATGGAAACCTGGTAAAAATACCAAAACAATTGCAAGTTGTGTGTATCATGCCTCTATGTGGTATTTTTGGTTTCAAAACAAATAAACTCAATTGGTAGAGCGTAGGCCTCAGCCTGGAAGGTTGGTCATTTAATTAATAACTCAAGACCAGCCAATTCCACGCCCCGATGAAACTTTGCAAACACATGGTCATGACATAGCTCAAGGCCGACTTAGGCTTTGTGTACTGTCAAAGTGGCTTTACACACACAAACAGATCATAAATTATTTTCTCAATAGATACTGTAATTATATATGGGTCCTAACTTGTGGGGTAAAAAAGACCCCCCCCCCCCCCCCCAACGATGTACAGATTGGGTACGAAACATGGCTGCCAAACGAAGCTGCTGCTGAAACATGGCATATATACACTGTGTAAAAAAAGCAGTCCGAGGAACATGCATAGTGAGATTGGTGGCCGGGTAAACCACTAAGCTGTTTGTGAAGGCCTTAAATATCAATCAAACTTAACACCAACAGTGCAGCATCTACCATGTGGGTGAATAATGCCAAACCTACCATTTGCCCATGTGGGCGAATAACCTGCCAATTCTGATCCTCAGAAAGCTAAATTTTTTCTTTACAAAAATCAAAGGAAAAGAAATAGACTAGACAAAAAGAAAAGAAAAAACCTTAGCCTTAGATAGATAGACATCTAGACTTATCTGGAGTAGGTAATCTAGCTACCAATCTAAAAAAAAAAAGTATTCAAAAAAAGACATCTTCGATGGTCAATCATTCTAAAGCAGATAAAGTGATAAAGATGGATCTGAATTAATGACTTCGTCTAGTCCAGGTCTATCTATAGATTATAAATGCAATCCTCTACAAAAGAAAGCTTTCTTACCACAAAATGAAGAATGGTCAAAAGCACAATAATTCTCTCCATTGTTGACATATCAAGAAGTTATTGAGAAAATGGACAGCGTGACAAAGCTTTCACGTTGAGAGAGGGCACTTTTTAGCGTCTCTCTGCTGGACCCTGGCCTGGAGGAAGTTGTGGAACCCTTTTCTGTTCTAGACTGAAATTGTTTCCTGTATACGAGTATTTACACAAAATTTTGACGAAGATTGTCTATTCCGCAAAAGGGGATAAGTAGATCCTGCGTATTCGGTGTTATCAGATTTTTCATAGAAGAGGGTATGTGTAGCTCTGAGCTGCTCTCGACATCTCTTCTTTGTGATTTTGTAACTCGGCGGGTTTTGTTTACAAAACTTGGCAGCTATATAAAAATAGGTTTGTAAAATGTAAAAGTTTCCGAGATAACGGATCACGAAACAAAACTGGATGTTTCGGGCAATTGGCCCTTTATCAACAGAACATTAATAAACGACATCAAATAAACATAGATGACATAAAAAGCGCTTTTTATGTTATCTATGTTTATTTGATGTCGTATATATATATATATATATAGTGTATAGATCGATAGATAGATACGGGTTGAAAGAGAAAGTGACTTCAGTATCGAGAGAGTGTCACACTGTCA
>JAUEKZ010190400.1:0-12365 GCA_031471865.1 Melibe leonina | reverse complement strand
ATACATATACACATACATAATAATACACACACATACACACAAACGCACACCACACACATACCCCCCCCCCCCCCCGACACACACACATAAACACAAACCCACACATACAAACACCCCCACACACACACACAACCAGGACGTGAGGGGGACCATCGGACGCATGGCAGATTTCCTAGGCAAGAGCCTTAGCACAGAGCAGGTGGAAGCTGTGGCCAAGCATTGCAGCTTCAAGTCGATGCAATCCAACCAGGCCACCAACTACCACTGGTTCAAGACCAACGACAGCGACATGGCTGTTCAGGACGACGACCAACACTTTCTCAGGAAAGGTGAGAGGTCAGATCACCGACTCCGTAGCCCAATGGGTAGAGTAGAGCGTTGACTCATGCGGAACCGGTAGGTCGGTATTTTGAACTCCAGACACCTCGTATATTATATAAGACTTTAACCCTTTCGCAGCAAGGTCTGATTCTGACCCAACTGAATTATGCAAACTTTTGAAAAGGTGCCTGTTCTTTTACCAGATAAATGAGATGTCAGTTCACTGAAATCTGATTTATCTGGTATAAGACAGGCAAATATTGAAGATTGCTTGTGTCATTAGCATTGTAAGGGTTAAAATCAAGCAGCTGTCCGGCCAGGCGCTCGGTTTTATGGGAGTAGAGCTTAGACCGGTTGCCCATGTTAGTATGCTGTGGCTAAGTGAGATACACTTTATACGAGAGTGCCCTGACATAACGTTGATTTGTCCAGAGAGCTCCAAATTTGATATAAACTGAGCTGTGTTATAAAAGATAGATAGAGTAAAGTAAGGAAAGTGGAGGCTTATATAGCGCTGATATCCACGAATTGTGCTCATCGCGCTTTATACTTTTTACTTTATACGGCCAAAAGCAACATTGAAACACATAGTATAGGACGAGACAAGCACCTGTTAGGTGTGCTACAATTTGTTTGCGGGGCAAAGACATTGCTGTATGGAGGGCGAGGTACACATTTTACTGCTGGGTCGACAGTGGGGTTTTACCGTCCCGGAAAAAAATTCCGCCTCTGAATGGCATTGAACCTGGGACCTTCAGCACAACAGTCTGATGCTCTACCAACTGAGCTATTGCACCCCCAATAAACCGGTAACGAGGGACCAACAACCAACAGACGGTTCCAGTTCGTAGGTATAAAAGATATTTGCTAAATTATATTCTTTCGGATGCTGCTTGTGGTGATCTGTCGAAACCACTGATTGGTGTAGCAGGACACGGCGTAACGATAATTTAAATGGTAATGATACCATTTCAAATATACTGCTGCTACTGTAGACATCATTTCTACTACTACTACTCATTCATTCTCATTCAGTCCTATGAACTGATGGTCGTGGATGAAATATTCGGGAAGCAGAGGTCACAATCTTCCTGCAGGTCTGCCTGTCCATAGACCTTCTCCACTCCTTGATGTTGTAGAACCACATCTTCCTTTGCCGTCCTCTCTTTTGATGTTCATTTATCGTGCCCTGATTTATACATAGAACACGAACTTAAACTTCTAGTAGTATTCTCTAATTACAACAGCAATTGTGGTATAGTATCAATAATGATAAAAACAATCCTGATCATAATAATAAGTCGTCACATTACCCCTTGTCAGTAACAGTGAATGCAGAGTATATTATAAATGGTTAAAGTGGAGGCTTGTATAGCGCTGATATCCACGAATTGTGCCAATTGCGCTTCACACTTTTTACTTTCCCTGGCCAACAGGCACATTGAAACACATAGGACAAGACAAGCGGCAGTTAGGCGTGTTACAATTTGTTTGTGGGACTAAGACACTGATGTATGGAGGGCCAGGTACCCATTTGACTGCTGGGTCGACAGTGGGGTTTTACCGTCCTGGAAAAAAATATGCCTTTCAGATTGATCGAACCTAGGGCCTTCAGCACAACAGCCTGATGCTCTACCAACTTAGCTATTGCGCCCCTAAACTCATAAACCCTAGGACGACGAGCGGACACGACATACACTAAACTAACATCCAAATCTAGACTTCGGCACTCCTTTTTGCCAATCATTGCAACCAGTAAAGACGATGTGGTTTTGGTTGTTGTTTTTTTTTTGTATAGTGGTGGATAGGGTTCTAGAGATATACGATACCCATGCATTTTGTGCCATAATCATAAGTTTTCATCATGCTTCTTTATTTTCTCTCAATGACACCATCACACAATTGAGTTTGTTAGTCAGGAAAATGCTGGCAATGTTGTGAGTCTATTGACTCCACATACCTACTCCCAAGCTTCCTGTTCTCTGGGGTGGAACTCTGTAATCGAGTTATGGCGTCATTTGGAGAGCAGAAGACCCAGCCATTCCCTGTTCAGTAGTGTACTCGAGAATGAATGACATCATGATGCCAATACACAGTCATTATTATTGTTGTTACTACCTTATCATTACCATTTTCATAATGATTGTCCCCCCTGTGTCCTATCCCGCCCATTACTCGCTGCCAGGCATAGTCGGGGACTGGTGCAACCACATGACCCCAGAAATGGCCGCCAAAATGGACGAGATCGTCAAGACAAGATTGGAACCTGCGGGTTTAACCCTCCTGGATTCGTTGCACAACTTACCTGTGGTAAAATAATGATAAATAGTATAGCAGAGATCATAATAGGAGTGTGTTTGTGTGCCAGGGGCGTGGTTCGGACCGCAGGAATTTACACCGGAAGTTGGCAGCGCAGACCAACTTTATATAGTATAGATTTGGACTTGATGCTACCCTTTGTTTAGGGGGATAAGCTTGAATTCTTCTTGTGCTGTTGGCCAGGCGATGGGTGCCGTGGCAGTTCCCATGTGCGAATCCACCTCTTGGCACTGTGCGTTTTGTTGGGTTGGTTTTTTTTTCATTTTTATGCTTTCTACGAATTTGTCTGTGTCTGTCCTGTGTATTCGGGCTTATTTGTAATTGATTGGTGGCTGTATGGTGCAAAGGGAGAGTGAATTAGTACGAGACAGGACAGACAAATAGACAGATGGACGGACGGACGGGTAGACATACGGACAGACAGATAAATAGGCGGGCGGGTGGGCGGGGGGGGGGGGGTGGCATGCAGGCAGGTAGGTAGGTTAGTAGGTAGGTAGGTAGGTAGATAGATAGATAGTGAGTGAGTGATAGAGAGAGCTAGAGAAGTCAGTAAGAGTGACAGAGTAGTCGGACTTGATTGTCCGTTTATAATTTCTTGCATTCCAACTTTTAACATTAATTTTCATTTCCAAATGAATAAATGACTTTTTTTTTTATTCACCGAAAACAATAATAATTCATGCTTCAAAATGTGATGCCATAAACCTTTATCATGATATAGAATAATATTGTTCTATAACATATTTGATGATAATATGATATAAGATTGATATGATTTTACACAAGATCCTAAGAAGATATAATGTATTATGATTTGATATAATAAATATATGAGATGAAAACCGGATGTTGTTCCATGACGGTGTCTGCTCTGTTTCTTTGTTCCTGTCATCCGAATCATTATTAACCCTTTCACAGCTAAAGACACCAACATTTAAGCCATAGATGTTCTTTCAGCCAGGAAACTGACAGTTTATGCCAAAAGCATTAAATATGTCAGTTCACTGAAATCTGATTTACCAGTAAGAACACGTACATTTTCAATATTTTGCATGTTTCAGTTGTGTTAAAATTAGACCTCGCTGTGAAAGGCAACACCATAATATTCATGCCAAGGAAGTGTGGGGTACGGATACCACGTCGGCAGTTAACTGGGCTCGGTGTCCGCCTCGTCGGTTCAAATCCCGTCGACGCCACACCTAAGACAATACATTTCAGGATTCAGGAGTGGATGAAGGCGATGAACAGTAAGAAAACAGCGCTAAAACTAAAATGGTTGGTCCACTTTTGCGACATGGTAATTTTACTTACACTATTATTATTATTTGGATAGGCCCTCTGATTTATTATGTCAATATATTATGTGTTTTAAAAAGGGGCGGTAATAATAGGCAACAACCAACTTACAGATTCATGTTGCTACACTTACTCTTACGCATACTCGAAGTCATTAAGTTCATTTCGAAGACCACAACCATTACATCCATCACCACCACGTGATCATCATCATCATCATCATCATCATCATCATCATCATCATCATCATCATCATCATCATGTAAATAGAGCCTGTCAATAACTGTCGGCAGTGTTGGGCTCTCACATTCGTACAGTTTTTTTGTGCATAGTTCGTTTTTTGTCTTTATCAAGAGTTCAGATGTTTGCTTATTTTAGGGGGACAAGGAGAGCGGATACGAACGAGGGGGTGGGGGTAGGGGGATGAATAAGGAGAGGGGTGGGGGGCATAGAAGGTGGGGGAGGTCGCCAGATGATATGATAAGGGGATTTGATGTCCCGGTGTGATGTTTGCTCGATACCATTCCACGAATGGAGTCGCGGTGGCCGAACTGGTAGCGACGTAGTATAGAACCCGGGGGCACCGGGCTCGATTCCTGCCGGTGGCACATCAGTTTAACTCCAATTGCCTTACCCCACCCAGGTGTAGTATAGGTATCAATCCACAATTTAGGTTGAGGAAAGTGGTCTTCGATAGAACAGCGTCCTATCCAGAGGGGGACAATCATTGTTATTTTTGTCCGATTCACGCTACAGAAACCGGGCCGGGATAAGCTCCGGCTCATGGGCCATTAGGCTTTAAAGTACTAACTTTGTTTTAACTGCTTACTCCACGAATGGCTGCTGTGGTAGGTCAACCTTACAAACAACAAATAACAACCGCAAGAAGTTATCAGGCCTATGAAAACATACATTATCATAGTCTTCGCTGTGTTCTTACGGATCTTTATCTCTAAGCTGGTAATAGATTATGACATGATGAATATAAGTGCATCTTGACAATAGGAGTTAGGCGAAAGAGGCTTGAGATAACCTTTTCAATTTTTATTGTTGCTGTTCTTGTTGTTTATCAATTAAATTAGGGTAAAAAAAAAGGAAAAGAGGAAGACCCAAGGAATACTTGGAGAAGGGACCTTGACGCTGATGGCAAAAGATCGAGCACTCCTATATTATAGCATTTAAGAAGATGACACATGACAGGAGCAGATGCTGAGCTGTCGCCCCATAGGGGCTTCAAGGCCTAAGTAAGTAAGTAAAAGTAATCTGCGATAAACAAATGTCCTATCCAGAGGGTGACAGCCATTGTCATTTGTCTTCTTCACACTAGAGAAACCGGGATAGACTCCTGCTCCATGGGCCATTAGGCTCTCAAGCTTCTAGATTTAGATTAAATTCAGGCCCGAGTTGAGTTTTTGGATTACATGACCCCTGGCTAAGATTTTGCACCCATGCCATGAAATCCACCCCGGTTCATTTACCCCAGACTGTTGAGGAAATGAAACGAAATTTACAATTGCATTACATTTCTTCACCATTACTTTCTTGGAGTATTCACAGCCGTTAATTTGATTTCTTTTCTCTTCATTTTTCTTCTCACTTTTTATTTGTCTTACATAATATTATGCCTAATGTTTTAACTTTGGATGGTGGTCGTGTTGCTTATGGTAGCGCTGGAACTAAACATGGTGGTGTGGAGAGGAGTTGTGATGGTGGGGGTATGTCGATGTTGGAGGTATCGTGGTAACGATGGTGGTAGTGCTGGAGCTGGTGTTGATGATGGTGGTGGTATTGGTGATAATGCTAGCTAGTATTGTATGTAGGGCTGCATTGATGTTAAAAAGCATTTTATTTGTTCGTTGTGAGTGAGCGATGGAGAGCCCGATCTGTCCAGCTAAAAGAGCAGCCACTATCAGATTTACTCTTGGGTCTTGTTCCCCCATGTGTGTGTCCTCCGTGATTACTGAAAATAATGGTGTCGACACAAATGGACGTGTAATTAATTGCCTCCCGTATCTTACACATTGTAAAAGAGAGGGGATCGCTAGGCCAGTTGTTATCGAAGGTGAAACAATGGGAGTGATTAACAGGCCATTATATTGTGACAAAGACAAGACAAGCGACGTTTCGACCAAAGGTCTTTGTCAAGACAAACGGGACAAAAAAAACAAAATAAACAAACAAACAAGTAAAAACTTAGCTGTGTGTGGTCATCCTAGGCTTGATTCGTCCTTAGAAATGGCGGACGCAATGATTGTGACAATCACTCCCTTTGTTTCCCCTTATCTTACACAATAGTCTACAAATGTAGCAACCCATATAGAATATCATTTAATCTTATCTCATACAATTAACTTTAACCCCCACCCCCTCCCTCCCCCATCTAGTCTTTCTCGTTTCCAATCTCTCAATAGGGTCTAATAGAAGACACTGAGCTGGACCATGACACTGCATGATACGGTGTACGAAAGAGAACTAATAAAATTTGAAAAGAATTAAAGCCGACCAACCTACCAACCAACGAAAGAAATTTAAAAAATCTAAATAGATAGATGTCTGCCTACTGGATCCATAAACCCGTCAAGATAATAATATGATAATTCGAAAATCAGTTTTAAGCCTCAAACACCCAATATTCTGTGAGAATCACTTATATATTGTGACCTATGAACTATGAACTCGCCTGCAGGGGTCAATACCTTCAGAGAGAGAGAGAGAGAGAGAGAATTCCGCTAGAAGTAAGTGATGTCTGGCATCTATTCTAGTACCGGCTTCTCAACACACCTACTACAGACTGATACTATCCACCATTTTAACAGTTATCTTGTGTTTTATTGCTTAGGTATCCTGGTTTCTTTTACGCCATACTTTAATTCAGCTTGAGTGCTAGAGCTAGACCTTTTAGACGGACTTCTTCTAGACCTTAATCGAGATCAGTCAACAGAAGAAACTGTTGCTCGTGAAAGGAAGATCAATCTTCGAAATTATGCAATCTGTGTTTTGTCGGCAATGGAAACAGATTTTGTTTAAAAACAAAAATATGCTCTCAGGTGCGAAGAATTTCTGCCTAGATGATGCATGCTTTAGTTTTAAAAGTTTACCAAGATTTGGCGTTCAAAACTTGAATCTTCATTATGGTACCAGAAAATACTCGGGTAAAACTAATGGCAATTTCCACCAGCATGAGCAAACATCCCGCAGGAAAGGACTGATGATCCTCACGTACATATCTGGTGCTATTGGTGCTGTCCTGGTGACAGCAGTTGCAGGAAGAGAATATCAGCGTTTGAAATTCAGAGCCAGAGGAATAGAGCCTGTCAAGAACCGTTTGCTTGGGCGCAAACCATACGCCTACCGCTACCGAGGCTACAACTTACCTCAATTTGTGGCTATTGACGTTGATTCCGTCCACACATTTAACACCAGGGAGGACGATATCTGGGTTGTTACATTCCCTAAAGCAGGTACCTAAACAGACACATTTTTTCCCCTCTTTTTTTTACTTTCTACTTATTTGTTTTTGTACCATCTTTTTTACATTTTTAGCTAGACGTCCAGTAATCTAATGTATATGATATAGTGTCTTCATTGTTGATTTGACAAGACAAATGGCTGTTGATCTAACTAGATGCTCGGCTTGAATTTTGCAATCAGGAATTTCAGGATACCCTCCTAGTCCATGTTTCACAATCTCCATTCTTATCAATTTTGAAAAGACAAGTAAAACATTTTTGACAGATTTGGAATTTAATGCAAGTTAGAAGATTACAAACAAGGTATATTTCTTTGAATTTTGTAAAGGATCTAATGAGGAAAAATGAGATGAACTTTTTAAATAGACTTTGCAAGAAACAAAGGCCACTCAATGACACTAGCCTGTACTTTACAATGATTCACAAAGCAAGGAACTCTTCGGCCAAAGGCTGTAGTTCCATCAAAACGATGCAATCAGCCGATAAGTGTCAAGGTCGAAAATCTGGGCAAGCCAAGTTGTTTGTACGTTGGCATAAAGACTATCCTCCTTGCACTCCTCTCTCCCTCTTAGCCCAGCCTGCTGCCTGCATTGTTTTCATTGCAATTTATTGATATTTATGTTGCACTTTCGCGTCTTTTGTACATATTATGCTGGTTTTATTTTTAGGGGGGGGGGGGGGCTAGGGTTGTTGGATATTATCTATTATCTGCTATGGATGGAGTCATCTCATATATAATGATGTGCAATTTAGTGACTCGATTGTAACCGTTGGTCTCTCCTTCTTTCAATAAACTGACTGACTAGGCTGGGCAAGTATTACTTTAAAGTGTGTATTTTATCATGTTTAGTTCCAGACTTCCTAAACTTGAGAAAATTTTTTTTTTAGATCAATAACTTATGGGGTGTTGGTGGAACATATTTTTAAAGGCTTCAATGTTATTTGTGAGTTTTGCAGTTATAGGCAAGTGTTCCACATTACAGTTCTTATTGATTGTTGATGTCAATGACGGACCGGCACTAAAATAGTTTTCAACCTTAGGGTAGCATGTAGCTGCTTTTGTGAAAATTTCGATCATATTTTTTTTCCGATCATATTTGATAGGTACTAATTAATGCTACCAATTGTGCGAATAAAAATTTGTAGAGTTTGGAATCTTTTACCCTTATTATTTGAAGTTCCTGTTTAATGTTGCAACGATACAAATATTTCTTTAAAAATGCATGTTTTTACATTGAAAATAAAAATGTTCGTACACTCATACATTATCCTGTCTTATTCGTATTTAGGGACAACATGGGTGCAGGAAATTGTCTACCTGATAAACACAGACTTGGATTTTGAGGGGGCAAAAGAGCACGTGGATGACAGGTTTCCTTTCTTTGAATTCCTCCACCCTGGTATGAAGGCTATTGCTAAAATGCCGTCCCCTCGCTACATCAAAAGTCATCTGCCTTTATCTCTATTGCCTAATGATATCAACAAAAGTAAACCTAAGGTATGTGCAGTGATCTTTGACTAGATGTTTCTTTCGTTTTGCATTTTCGTCGTAGTGTCTCATATGGAGGCCTCATTCCACACCCAGTGCCCTAACCTGACCCTACCAGTTCTTTAGCTGGATAGGTAGAGTGTTCGTCTTGGAATTAGTAAATCTCTGGTTAGAACCCAGCCTGCATCATTCCTAAGGCGTTAAAATTGGCAATTTTGAAACTATCCTGCCAGGTGCTTGGCATTATGAGATCAGTGCTGAGACTGGTATACATTGTGTTAAATAGGCTGTTCCATTGGAAACATTCCAGCAAAACTGGCTTGACCTTATTTCTTTTTTTTTTCCCAAAGGCCTTGTCCCTCCTCAGTAAAGCAAGCAATGTATGTTTTGGGACAAACTTCTTTATTTCAAGAGAAGGGAAAATCCAAATTGATTTTGCCATTTCAAATTATTATATTATTTTCTCATGAAAGAATCTTTACAAGATGTTATTTGATAGTGACATAAGTTTTGTTGTTTCTTCTGTGGCAGATTGTGTACGTGGCAAGGAATCCCAAGGACACCTTGGTGTCTTACTACCACTTTTCCCAAAAGTTTCTCAAGATAGGAGAGAACACATTCACAGGAAGTTTTGATGACTATTGCCAGATCTTCATTGAAGATCAAGGTAAATACTTCCTACTGCTAGGGTTAGGGTTAGTGGAAGGATGTAAAATTTGTAAACATCTGGTTTAACTTAGTTGTTTTGTAACCTTGTGTGTTTATGTGTGTGTGTGAACATGTCCAGCAAGAAGACACACAGTCTCCTCTCTGACACATGTTTTGACAGAGGAACTGGCATAAAGGATACAAGACGAGATGTGTACATGGAGAAATAGGAAAATATCAGTGAGTTTACTTTTATGAACCAATGAGCCTCTTAAATGAGCTGTAACATTCTACAATGGACCTGCCCCTTTTTTTTGTTTTTGTCAAGCAGTTTGATGTGTGAAGTTGAAAAATTGTTGATGCCTTGTCTGTGATGTTGTTGCATTTCAGGGTATTACGGACCGTGGTGGAAACATGTCCGTGAAGCCTGGGATAGACGGCACGAGGACAATATCCTTTTTGTCACCTATGAAGAGTTGCAGGCTGTGAGTTATTATGAATGACTCTGATATTGTCTGTCATTGTGGTTTTTATTCTTATGCTGGCGCAAATTTCCACAAATGCAAATATTACAAATAACAAGTTCTTGCTTGTTTTCTTGTTTATCTGTTTAGTTTATTTTGTCATTTTGTCCCGTTTGTCTTGACAAAGACCTTTGGTCGAAACGTCGCTTGTCTTGTCTTTGTAACCATATATGGGCCTTTACTGGCCTAGCGATCCCCTCTCTTTTACACTTTGCAAAGTTTGAATTATGGAACTTTTTTTCCCCAATTTTTTTAGGTTTCCTACTGATTTTCTACCATGCTGTACAAAAAGTCTGTTCATCTAGCTTTGTTTGATAATTAGCAAGGGACCAAGTCTAGTTATTAACCCTTTAACAGCTAATGACACCGAAATCTTCAAGACATGCCTGTTCTTTTACCAGATAACTCACATTTCAGTGAACTGACATATTATGCCAAAAGCCTAAAATTCAGGCTTTTAACATATGTCAGTCCACTGAAATCTGATTTATCTGGTGTAAGAACGCATACATTTTCAAGATTTTTCATATTCAGTGATGTTAGAATCAGACCCTGCTGTGAAAGGGTTAATTACCTTAGCACTTCTTATTTGGTGACAGAACATAGATATTGCCTGTTTCTATTCTAGCCCTTTTTAAAATCATGCAGGTCATACCAAATGGGAAGCTTGCTAGAGTGTTTTGAGGTTTTAACACAGAAAGCTCTAAATAATTCACTTTATTACTGTATTTTTTATTCCATCATGTCTGTGGCAGGACCTGAGAGGTTGCATCGTAAAGCTTGCCTCCTTCCTTGGGAAAACTCTCAGTCCACTTGACGTGGAGGCCATCGCAGCACACTGCAGCTTTGAGGCCATGCGGAACAACAGCGCCACCAACTACGAGTGGTTCAAGGACTTGGATATGGCAGACAGGGACGGGCATTTCATGAGGAAAGGTGAGTGTGTGTTTGTGTGGAAAAGGGAGAAGGGGGGTTTAGTATTGGGGTGTATGTGTGGAGAAGGATATCATAAATGTGTGTCTGAGTGTTTGTATTTGTATGCTTGGTGTATGTATATTTGTTTATATACACAAAGGGGTGGGGAGGGGGGTAGATTTCTGTGTGTGTTCATTGGAAATGGGGGTGGGGAGGGGCTGAGTTTTTTAGGGGGGGAGGGAGGGGGGCTGGATTAGGGTGTGTATTATGGAAGGTGATTTAGTTAGGGTTGGGTGTATATGTGTGGTGAAGGCTGGAGATGGGAAGAGGATTAACAATTTATGTAGTGAGTTGCTGAAGGATTTAGTTGGCTGCCCTTATCAGCATAATTTAGGCATTTCTAAGGTCCCCTGTAGTTTGGACTGTTCTACAGTTGTATGTAATAACGGTACTGCAATCTTTTTTTTTTTTAATTTTGCTTGCAGGGAAAGTTGGAGATTGGCGCAATCACTTATCTGCGGAGTGTGTGGCTAAACTTGATGAAATGCTGGCTAGCAAGTGTCTGCCAGCGGGCTTGACCTTCCAGGATGGCTTAGAGGAGGCTCAGGACGCTGTATAAGGTTGTTTAGTGGCTTCAGCCAACATGGGAAGGAGGACGTATTTTCCTGAGACAAAGTCACAAGTTGTACAAGTTGTCAGCCGGTATTCATACATGTTTTTACAATGGACAGTCCTGATAAAGTCAACACCTTAACCAGACAAGATTTTGTATGAGAATCTCCATATGCTGTGATTTGTTTGGACTTTTGAACTTAAAGGCAATGTTTCTTCCATGTCTTTCATAAGGTTCCACTATTTATTCATCAGATCTCGGTGAAAGGCGCTTTATAAATAACCTTATAATTATTATTATTATCAATAATCTCCACTTGTTGCGAATTTTTTGTCAAAAATTGCCTTAAAGTTGCCACAATAAATGGCAAAAGTTGGGATTAATATTCAAGCCATCAACTTTGCCAGGATGCATTTAGCTATATATATTGATACAGATCACTGAATCTAAATTTTTTTTTACTTTATTGTTCCAGAATACCATATTTTTAGCTACAAAAAGTATAAAAATGTGAAAATAATGGTTTTAAAGTAGAGTGAAATAATTTTCCTAACAGCTCGTAAATAGTCACAAAAAGTAACAAATAAGGGAGTATATCTATCTAGACATCTATTTAAATACAGGCCTTAAAAAGTACTTCATATTACATGTGGTATTCAGTTCTGATGGAGACATGTATTTAACATGACTCTGTCATATCATATCATATCATATCATATCATATTTACAGAGCATATAGGCTGGAAGCCTTTAAAAGCCCTGGAGAAAGG
>JAUEKZ010190390.1:0-12366 GCA_031471865.1 Melibe leonina | reverse complement strand
TTATCAAAGATCAGCACCAAACACATCGTAAGTGCATGTTGCTTGAGATATTGATAAAAATCTTTTTGTTGCTCCTATTGCTTACATGACAGCATGGGTTCGCAGGTGTGAAGCCATATATTCAACCCCCCCCCCCCCCCCCAAACCTTAAGGAAAGGACACACAATCAGTAACAAATTATGAGTACTGCCCACATATTGCATTATAGACCAGGGAGTCGCAGGATATTTTACCGCCCTTTGTGTACAACGTACTCAGTCCTACTTCTAGACAGCAAGTGATCCTGTAATAAGACTCCACAATGTCTGTTAGGAAAACAAAGATCGAGTTATCCAGTAAAAGATAAAAACAACTGTGTTAAGAGAGAGCATTGGATAGAGTCCTGGAGAAAATAAGGTGAAGCCAAAAAAGAAGAAAAAGAAGTAGCGCCCACAAGAGTACATGCCAACCAACAGCATAAAAATATAAAAAAATTTTAAAAAAAGAAGACCTGTAGACAAAAGGTTTCCACTTTAATCAAGATTGCTTTCTTTCCATTAGATTGTATGTACAATTTATCACATTAAATTCTTCCTTACACACATTAATTTTCCTCTTATGAATCTGTACTTTATAGTCCCTGTATATTACAAACAAATAAGTATGGTATCATAAAAGACATATCGTGTCCAGACCGGAAATTAGCATTTATCTTTTTAGAAAAATGCAAGAATAAATAAAAATTTGCAACCAGACATTTTTACAAGAATGTGAATCTGTTGAGTGTTTACAGACATCAGAGCATTAATGAAATCGACAGAACTATTTATATAAAACATTGTCATTGTCAGTTATCTTTTCTTGAGATGATGGTGTAGATGGTAGTTGCAGAGCAGAAAAGCTGGCATGGAATGCCCAATAGGCCGCAAATTGTCATTGACTGTTTCAGGGATAACACAACAGCAGAAAATTCCAGAGTCCATACGTGGAAAAGGAAGACTGGATTTAAATGTATATTAATATAAGTTTGTTGGATTTTTTTGTTCAGTTTTATGGTAGGATCCACTACAAAATACCTTATGTCAAACCAGTGCCCTAGGTAAAAGCAAGATAACAGATTTAGTCACAAGAAAGACAGATATTGACCTATCAGAGATGCCCAGCTTTACAAAAAACAAACATTGACACATGCAACAGCCACCATTCACACGCACACTTTGGTCCAGGATGACCAATGATTTCTCAGCTCCTGCCCTAAGACTAAAAAAGAACAATATGTACAATCATGAAAAAGGGAATGGCTGCTGGTATACTGCTGGAAGACAACAAAATATTACACAGCAACAGAACAGGACCGGATAGAAGATGTTCAACAACAAACATTAAGAGATCAAGATGAAATTTCAATGTTGCAGATTGAAGAAAGAAAAACTGACCAATCATCCCAATACCAATATGGAACATTCCCTTTTTGTAGAAGGTCTGTCAGAATGAAACAATAGCACTAGAACTGCACTTTGCATGCTTGTTGAGAAATTCAGAGCACTTGTAACAGCTAAGGTCGTATTAGCATCCATTGATAATTAAGATGATAGGTAAATTAAAAAAACAGCCAGACTTTGAAGTTGCACCCTACCAGGAACATTTCACAAAAGGCATGGAATGATGTTATAATACATTTTTAATCTTTCATTAGGTATAATCAAGTTCCCTCTTCAGGAAAAATATTGGTTTTGCTGTTTGCTTTACACTTTACAACAGTAAATAAAGTTGAGTTGAGAATGATAAAATTTACAACCACAGACAAGTGGTTCCAAATAAAAGTTTCCTCCTCCCTTATCCTTGGGAGCATAACTGAAGCTATGTTAATAATATCCACTGAAGAAACATCCTAGACATGTTTAGTTTTTTTTACTTTGCACAAATAACAGTAAAAAATAGTCTGGACTGATCACATGACACTCTGCCCAAAATCAATCAATCAAAGAATCGACTACAAACATGTTATTGCACTAAAATGAACAAGAAAGGTATAAATAATGCGCCGCAACATTTGTCACTAACAGTTTTTATTCTCACATAGAAAGATTCAAGATGCCAAATAATATTATAAAATACTGTAATGCTTAGACAGTTGAACCAGATCTAGATGCACACATTTTTTTTCCTTTGTCTTCATGGGTTTGCCAATGACAGATCCTGAACCATAATTTTGATTTGTGTACCTTGTACAACATCTTCAATCGCTCAAGCCTAGATTCTTATTTCTGGGCTGCACTCTTCCCAGACCAAGTACGAGTACAAAAAATTGTTCGATTGTTTTGAATTTTCAAACAGTGACAAATTATTCTCCTAACTTTTAGTATGTTGAGTAAAAAAGCTGTAAATGCAATGACTTTTTAGAAAATATGGACAGTAGAAGAACCACTAAAAAATGCAAATCAAATATTATACATTAGGTCTAGGATCAACATAAAAATACCTTATGTCAAACCAGTGCCCTAAGGGAAAAGCAAGATGACAGATTTAGTAAGAGGAAAGACATATTGTCCTATCAGAGATGCCCAGCTTTACCAAAAAAAAACCATTGACACATGCAATAGCCACCCTTTGTTTGTTTGTTTGTTGAGAGTTTTAGGGCACTTGCAACTGCTATGGTTATAGAAGCGCCCAGGGGTAAGTAAGATCATAGGCTAGTTAAAAGAATAGCCAGACTTTGACACTGCCAGGGACGTTTCACAGAGAGATGATTTACAGGAAAAAAACCATCATCTCATACAATTACAAAGCAGGACACACAAACAGATAATGGCCACTGCCCAAATCATGCACTATTGTGGTCCAGGGAGACCCAGTATATTCTACCGCCCTTTGTGTACAAAAGTACTCAGTCTTTCTAGATAGCAATTGACCCTGTAGTTCGGTACCACAGTGCAAATATATGGGGGATGACCATCATGCACTTTGTCTGGGATGAACAATTATCTCTCAGCTCCTGCCCTAAGACAATATATGGGTATTCAGTTCGCATTGTTGTGTGGACCTAGTTCCATGCAACCATCAGACATTTTTTTCTATACTTAGTGCTTGGTAAGGGAGAGGTTAAAACCCAGAGATTAGAATCTAGGGTTGAGTGAATAAAAAAGCAATTTGAGGCATTATGCAAGACAGAGAGAAATAATAGAATCTCACACTTGTATGGATAGCAGTCAAAAAGGTCTCTCTTTTTTCCTCCTAATATCCTAAGATTCCTTTGCATGTAAATTTTAAAATTACCACCTATACTAAAACAGAGCATTTATCTCTATTTAAATCAAGAAGATCAAATTCATCATTAGACAACAAAATGAATGCAACAATGCTTTTCCCAGAATTAAAAATACAACTTTTTGTAATAGTTGCCATAATCGTTTTATCAATTCACTGAACTGGATATCATTATATAGTAATGGCCAAAAATTAAAAACTTTATGTACAGACTAAATTTCAATAAAAGTGTCATAAATAAACTTACAAAACTCTAAGTATGTGACATATTCTGTTATGATTGTTTTTTTTCAAAATACATTCATCATCAGTGTCAATCTTTGTCAACTTTGTGTTTATTGAGGTTTCTGGCACTTTCAACTCCTAAGTTCATATTAGCGTCCACAGGTAAGTAAGATTATTGTAGATTATTTAAAAGATCAGCTTGACAGCAACCCTGCCAGGGTCATTTCTCACAGATATAATTAACAAGGAAAAAACATCCTCTCAAAAAAATGGCAGATCACAAATGAGAGGACAAACAAACATATGATGGTCACTACCCAAAGCATGCATCCAGGTCCAGGTAGACTCAGGATTTGTCTAGCTCCCTTTATATACACTCAACCTTGTTATACCAACAACACCCCTTATACTTATACCGCCATTCTTATCTAACAACATCTTTTGGCTCTGGAACCGATCGGCCACTATATAAAAACACTAAAATACTTATATAACTGCCATTCGCCAAACATTATCAGTAACATTCATGATTTGCATAGTGCAATTGATTCTACCACCAGCCTAAAATTGTGTCGCTACCTTATCAACCTCATCAGAACATTCATTAAATACTTTGATGTCTTCTCCAGTGGGTCACTCCGTAGTTGAATGCCCTCCCTGTGGTCCCAGTCCCTGAGGCAATTACTTCTTTCACCTTCCATACTATTGACCTACCTGGCTTAACATGGTATTTTTGCTGTACCGCAATTCTTGTTACCCTGCTTACTGTATGTTTTCCCCTCAAATCGCGGTATAACAATTTTGAGTGTATCATTAAAAGCACTGAGTCCTAATAGAGAGCAAGAGACTTTTTAGATGGAGATCCTTCCTTGCACACTATTATAGGAACAAAATAATAAAACAGGCACTTTACAGCTTTCAACATCAATAATGCAAACTGACAAAAACCTTTTTAAAAAAAGCATTCAACCTTAAATCTGTGGAGGCCTTTAAAAGGAAACATGACAAGGCTGATAAAGAGGGGAATTTTATTTTTGGAATCAGAAGGCAAACAGTTTTGCCAGATGAAAGATTTAGAATGTCAATAAAGGAAATTTAAAAAAAAAAAAAGTTAGATTTCTTGCAGATGCTATCCAAAGAAATTCTGGCCAATTCATGAGCAGCAAAATCCATTAGATCCACTGAATAGAGAAGCAGTGGAAAGCAAGAAGGTACAGAACCTTTCTGCGTAGAGAGATAACAATAACAAACAAAAAGTAGGTGTTGTGTTTTTAAGACATCTGTATAACCTGAAGATAAACAGAAGATCACATTTATTCTAACATTATACAATCAAAGAAGTAACTTCCCATACTTAACATCTTACCACAAACTGAAGCAGGGCTATATAAGCTTTTTTTAAAATAAAAATCTATTGACTGTGAACCCATAAAATCCTGAGTACTTTAGAGTCCGATTTTCGAAAATTCTGATAATGCAACTGACTGTCATCAAAGTCAATATTTAAAAGGAAGACTGAAAAATATTACACAGCTGTTCCATCAAGAGAAATATTTGAAGTTTCTCTGGCAGCTTTCAGACTTTGAAGAGAATAAGAAGTGTCTATTTCTCCATGTCGACTCCCAAGTTCTGTTGATAAATTTGTAGAAGGCACAGTTGGCAATTCAGAGCTATGACAAGCCCCATCATGATTCACCTTTTCTGCCACAGACACAGGTGATGTAGTATAATGATCTGAATTGTTCACTGTGAAAGGTATTGTCTTTGAAAGGTTATTTTCTCCTAACACACAAGTTTTGCTACAATTATCATCCAAAGATGGATGGTATGTTTGTAAGTCCTCGAAAGATTTACTAGGGCTGGAGGAAACAGACCCAGGACTACAACTCCTGCCAGGTTGTGACTGATTTAATAAAGTTCTATCAGGGGGGCACCCATTAATATCACTTTCACTTGGTTTAAGATTAGGCTCAGAATTAAGCGGGGAGTAGGTCTTCTCACAGTTTGACACAGAAAAAGATGGAACATCATGAGGCACAGCTGAAGCAGTGGAGGAAACACTTTCGTCAACAACTGGTGGTGATTCAGGCTGTAAACTACTTGATGGCTGTGTGTTCGTTTGGACTGGATCCCTACTGCCATCCTCTGAAGCAGAGGAAGAATCAGCAGATGCAGTGGGCGCACTTGCTGTTCTGGCGTCTCTTGTAGGTCTGCCAGCACGATCACGAAAAATGTTGTAGATGTTGTTCTCGGTGTAAAAAGTAATGCGTTCAATTTCAAAATTATTCTCTTGATTAGCTTCACTGTTGTTATTTGATTCACTTGTATTCCTTCGTAAAATTCTAGACCTCCTTAAAGAATTTAACAAGTCTCTCACATTAAAATGACCCTGTCTAACATTAAGCTGTGTATCATACACTCTTAATACTTCCATCTGCCGTGGCTGACGTGCATTGTTGTTTACACCAGCATTGTTTGGTGCTTCAGCTCTACTTGTAGAAGGTTCAGTTTCATTGACTGAACCATTGGTTGCACCATTTTGGCTGTCAGATTGATTTGGTGGATTGTCAGAGCTGCCTGTATTATTTTCAGCAGCAGGGTCATTTGGTGGATCAACTGACGTACCCTCTTGATTAGGAGGAGGGTGGTCTTGAGGAGGGTTATCAGTGTCTGGTGCAGGTGGGATGGGATTAGCCAGCACTTCTTGTATACGCATTTGTTGCAGGATTGCTGGGAGCTCATAATGATGGAAGAAATAAATCATTGAATGCTGAGGAGAGAAAAATAGCAGATTTAAAAAATGCAACAAGTAACAGCGGGTGTTCTGAAAACTCTTAATCCAAAATTATTTCATTTTTTCGCAATATTTCCACAGAAGTTTATGGTAGTTAATTTGAAATTTCACTTGGATTTAATCTGAAAACAACCTTAATCTAAAAGAATTGGAAATCCCTGATTGCAATTTTGAGTTTGGATTATCTGGCCTTAGACAAGCAGGCACTATAACTTCAATGTTAATCACAATCAATCACCAGTTGGAACACTTGAGACTACTAGATAGTGCAGCTAACCGTGAAAACTGCCTATGACAATGTTTAGAAAGAAGACCCCATAATTAGCAATAGTCTTACCGTATTTTTCTATCATAAATGTTTGCTTTCTTACACTTGTTTTTGTCTGCCCTATCATAGGTAACATTATATATTACAGTTAACACATTCACACAACAGAGACACATGATAAAGTCAATGGGAGTTGAAAAATAACAAACCTAAAAAAGCTTAATCCGAAATGATTTCAGATTATCCATTGTGATGAGTAAATGCCTTAACTATGCTGAAACCATGATGCTATAAACATTTTTTTTGAAAATTATAAAATTGTCTAGACTGAGCCATCAGCTGCAAGCTTTTAACCAAGATGTGTTTGATGTATACACAGATTCAACCAAAAAGTTTAGAATTTCTCATGCTATAGACAAACTCTTCATTAGTCCAACCAAGTAAATTGCAGTCAGAATTACACGTCACAACGGATAATCCGAAATGCTCGGGGATTCCAAAATTATTTCGGATTAACCGTTTTTCGGATTATCGTTTTTTAAATAAGCTTCATTTCTCTGTGTGTGTGTGTGTGTGTGTGTGTGTGTGTGTGTTTGTTACATGTAGCAGGACAACAACAAAAATTAGAAACCACACTGATTTCGGACAGAAAAATACGGTGAGACTATTAAGATGACAATCTAACGTCTCTTTTAACTAGAGCCATATCAGTGACAATCGTATTTATTCGGACTGGTGAATATGGTTCTACACCTGGCCAGTCTCAGTCATAGCCATTTACATGATAGAGCGCCGTAAAGGACAGCAGCTACAAAGTAAAATATACAGTGCCGAATTTAACGTTTTAGGTAGCGGCTGGGATTTGAACCCCTCCAACCTCTCAATTCCAAAGTAAACGCTATCTCTAATGTGTCAACGGTGTTGAGATGACCTGCATAATTATAAGCACTAGCATACAACGGTAGCGCTGCACACACCTGCCTTCTCTTTACACGGCGGGGATTCAAACTACTATTTCGAAAGCGAACGCTCTACCCACTGAACCAGTGGGGTTGATCTCTAATGAACAGTATCACACAGGAAAGCAAACACGCACATGCCCTGCCTACCCGCAACACAGGACTCCACTCAACTCCCGTCCTGACCTGTCAAAAATTCCTTTGATCTACATTAGGATACGTCACACACTCTCTCTCTCTCAATGCAAGATAGTAAGTACACTAAATGAACAAGGGAGAAGGGGGAGGGGGTTGAGAGAAGGGGATACTACTCGGGTGCCTCATCTGTTGTCACAGGTAACGACCGGGGCTGGATGTACAAGGATCTCGCTATCAAGTGGTTTCAAGTGTTCTTACTAATGCTTGATGTGTTGAGTATGCTTAACTTTCGTGGCCAAAATGCCTGATGGTCAAAGTCACGTTGATCAAATATAATACTTCGCTTAATCGAAAAAATACTTCGGTCGGGGATTTAAAATCCTTTCGGATTAAAGGTTGTTTTCGTATTAAACCATAGTGAAATTTCGGATTAAACCCTCTATATTGTAGAGAAAAAAAGTTGGGGAAACGAAATCATTTTGGATTAGCGTTAGTTTCGGACTAAGCGTTTACAGATTATCCGTTGTGACGAGTACTCTAAACTCTCCATTATCCCAGATTCTTACCCTCAACGAGCATCATGACTATTTTTTTTTAAAGTAAAAAATAACTATGGTCACACTGAAGTGAAAAAAATAATTAACAAAAATATCTTTACCTCTGAAATTAATTTATATTCAGTCAATAATACAAACTTACCTGAATAAACAGCCAAGAAGTGAATAGTGCCAGTGAACTGTATTGTCCATTAAAACGATAGTGGTAGGCATAAAAAGCAAAATGGTATAGATAGAAGAACCTGAAAAGATAAAATATGATAAAAATCTATGAAATGAGATGGAGCATTAATTAAAACATCAATTTCAAAAGGAAACACATTCAAGAAATCAACTAAATTTATGGAAATAAGGCAATTTTTTAAAAGACATCAGAAAATAAGCCTTGTTAATCTCTAACACCGACAGATTTTTGTTTCAACAACCAAGACATAAGGAATAGACAAAACCCTATATGATTCAATATCTAAAATGGATGAAGTAGTAGATTACCGAAGCCAAATCCTCTTGCTGATATTAGTGTGACAGCAAATGGCATCATACTGATCAGCAATCCAAACAATCAATATGATGTAGAAGGCTGTGGTAGTATCATTGAAAAACTCTGACATTATTGCCTCCATACCTGCAAAATGGGATAAAATGAAAGAGAGGCATAATTCATATCGGAATATTATATCTGTAGTTCTGCTTGAAATCATAATACATGCCTTAGTTTGCAACAGTCACAATGATTGGAACATTAGATGATCTCACAAAAGATTACAGGGGCAAAAGTCTGGAGGTTTTTTTTAAAAATAAAGACAACATGACAGAGGCAAAGTTTTCCTTTTTATTTAGAGGTGGCTAGGACCCAATCAAAAGAGACTCATTACTGTCATCTCGAGGAAAATAACAGAGTGTTGGAGGTTGGTCTAATTCAAACTAAAGAACTTGTTTACTTATTGACAGTTCTCATAGGATTCCTGTAGCACTGATGAGAGGTGTATGAATAAAATATTGAAGGCAGAGTATGGTTCTTAGATATGGTAGGTATTAGATGAATGTTGAAAGGGAAGAAAAGTATTATTACCTTTCTAACTTCTCACAGCATATCACAAGAATGTAGTTCCATTATCTCCATAACGTTATAGAAAAATGAAATAGTGACATAATTTCTTACTAAATAACTTGCCTTTGGCATCTTTTATGGAATTTACATTTGATTGAGGTTTGGAATGAATATGGTGAATTCTCTATTACTTACCCACTAAAGCAAGGATGACAGTGAGCAACGGAGCAGCTGGGAATGCCATAGCTACATTCATGTCAAACATCTGCAGCAAATCCACTGTGAAGAAAAGATTATTTTGAGTAAACAAAATTTTCTCTAAAATAATTAAAAACCAAATACTACCAATAACAAAAAGGACATAAACAAAAATTTCATTCATAATTCAATCAAGAAAAAAAATTGACAAAAAATATTTAAGAAACATAATTTAAAATGGCTATTTCCTTGATTGGCTCTAGTACGATTTCTTAAGTTCAAATCTATTTTTAAAACCAGATTTGACTTACTTATGAAGACAAAAATTTGGTGGTGAGAATAGCGCAACAAAGTTGAAACTGATACCGTCTGAAAAGAAATAAATGTAAGAGGGTAAAAAAAGCTCAGTACATAAATCAGTGATGAAAAATATGAAATGGCAAAACTTTGTCTAATACTTTGTGAAACCAGCGTATCATCAAAGTATAATGAATGTTCATGAGACTTTGGTAACAATAAAATCAGCTATCTTTGTCATGCTTTAAAAAGACACTGTCACTGAAAGCCATTGATCTTGTGCATAATTTCCTTTATGATTAATGCAACAGTAACTGGTATTCCAGTTTGAATAAGTTAAACAATCTCGTTTTTTTATAACGGAAGTTGTGGGCGAATGGGATGGGTGATCCTTCCGCTTAATGATTTCAATAAAGAGCTGGTACTGATATTGATCGCCAGTTTTCTATCCTTTCTCTATTCTTCAGAGAACCCACAACCAAACCTTTAATACAAATATTACATAGAAATTCTTTTTTTATTGTTCCTGATAAAAAATCTTAATAGCTCAAAAACCAGATGAGATAGAAACATCAGATTTTTTAGGACCTATGTAGAATTTTATCTAATGTTTGCTTAATATGTCAAACATCTACACACAACCACATTGCTAAAAAAAATGTCATAAAAGCAAATCCAGGTTAAAAAAAAAAAAAGCCCTGCAAAAATCCAGAGATAACAGTTAAAAAAAAGAATATCATTAAGGCATATTGACCTAAAAAGGTAAGCAGACTCCTAACGACAGCAAATCTACAATACTTACAAATATCAACATAATAAAAGCAGCAGCAAGATAAGAGCTTCGGGCCATCCACATGCTGATGAAACGAAAATGTTCCCCCGTCACAACATTGCGCAAGTAACCTGAAATTTTGAAAAGAATTCTATATAGAGACCAGAAAATTTAAAGGCAAGCCACCAAAAATAAAAAATCTAATTATAAATACAACTTATAAAGCCTATGACAACACTGTAAAATCAGTAATCACACAATTCAAATTCAAGAACATGTTACCTTTGTTGTGCTCTTTCTCTGCCAGTTTTTTTATACTTGACATTAGGATATCATCATAGCCCAGAAATTCATCTAATAAAAATCTGCTGAATCCATCTCCAAAGCATTTCTCTTTGTTTGGGTCTGTGAACAAAAAAAAACATTTTTAAGATGAATAATCATAAAGTACTGCACCAAACAGTTTGAGTTTGCAATAGAAAAAAGGACAGGAAACATTTTTTTGACAATGAACGGCAGATGGGCTTGATTCCTTTATAATGGTGTCATTCTGTTTTTACACTTAATATCTTTAAAATATATGGCATATTATCAAGCCAAAAATTCAGACATATCTTTGTCTATATACTATACAATACTGACATACGAGGTAGAAGGTCAAGTAAAATTTCTAAAACCCACTTCATAATATGCAGGGCTGCCAAGTTTGCAAAGTCAAAATGAGGGACACTTTTGGGGTGACCGCAGGTACCAACAAAAAAAGGGGGGAGGGGTGATGATTACTCAAAATGGAGTAAGAATGGAACTATGATGCGGATATGGGTGATGGTAAAGCATTTAAAAGCAAGGTATATTCAGAGATGTCACAGGGAAGTTAAAAAATTTCCTAAACTTTCATTTATAGTATAGTGTGCAAGAGGAGCAGGGGTAAGTGGGGCGTAAACTAAAGCATTTTTACTGCAAAAATGGCACCTAAAGGGCATACAGAAGGATGATGAAGATAGAACCAATTAATTTGAATTAAAATCAGATTAGCATGAACTGATCTTTTTCTCAAAGGGTAGTAGTAGTAGTAGCAGCAGTAGTAAAGGCAGCAGCAGTAGTAGCAGTAGTAGTAGTAGTAGTGGTTATTGTAGTAGCAGTAATAGTGGTAGTTGTGGTAGTAGTGTAGTAGTAGTAGTAGTAGTAGTAGTAGTAGTAGTAGTAGTAGTAGTAGTAGTAGTGGTAGTAGTAGTCGTAGTAATAGTAATAGTGGTAGTAGTAGTGGTAGAAGTAGTAGTAGTGGTAGTAGTAGTGGTGGTAGTTGTAGTTATAGTAGTAGTAGTGATAGTAGTAGTAGCAGTAGCAGTAGTAGTAGTAGCATTAGTAGTAGTGGTAGTAGTAGCAGTAATAGTGGTAGTAGTAGTAGTAGTAGTGGCAGTAGTAGTAGTGGTAGTAGTATTAGTGGTAGTAGTAGTAGCAGTAGTAGTAGTATTATGGTAGTAGTATACATAGTAGTAGTAGTAATAGTAGTAGTAGAGGTAGTAGAAGTGGCTGAAGTAGTAGTAGTAGTAGCGATAGTAGTTGTAGTAGTAGTATCTACCAAGAGAAAAAGTAGGCTGGAGATCGCCACCAAATGACAAAAAATCAAGCATCATTGGTCATGGGAAGAGAGAGAGAGAGAGAGAGAGAGAGAGAGATCATATTGTAGTGTAATAGTATGTACTAGTAGTATTAGACAAGTATGACTGCCATGCTACAACAGGCATGCATGACGTATGTAGTATGTAGTCAGGGACAAACTTGACTAGCTAGCGGTAATTTACCACACTTTGACATATAATATTTTGAGCTATCCGCTCCTCAAGCGGTTAGCTAGCCG
>JAUEKZ010190369.1:0-12367 GCA_031471865.1 Melibe leonina | reverse complement strand
GGAAAAGATCAACACAAGCGAAAAGCAACTCATGCGTCGTCAACACAAGTGTCGTCGACTGTAGTAGTGCAGATAGGGCGTTTGAGCTGTTTTTGTAACTTCTTGATGACAATGAGAACAATGAAAGTGATTATGGTTTGGAAACTGATTCAGAATTTGAGTCTAAGAGATGGAAAAAGTGAAAACATAAGGGTGCATGCAAGTGTTTGAATAGGCCCATCCTAAGATTTACAAGCCAGCACTTACCACCCTAATACTGCTTGGAGGTGTCATTCACTCATCAAAATGCATATATAGTAATGAAAGGAACAATATACAAAATATTTCAATATTTTTTCATGCAATGATTCATAAAATGATGCTCTTGTTTGAATTTCATACATTTTACGAGTCAGGCCACTGACCAACTCTTATAATGTTAATACCATCTCATGAACTTCCTATAGTATTTCTTTAAGGATTTACCTTTATATTGATACCAACCATTTCAACTATTTCAGTTGCTTACAAACAAAAACAAAATTTTGTCTTTCCCTTCTGTCCAGCTTGCTACACTTCACCATGCTACGAATTATAGTTTTGTTTTTATTTAAATTAGTCTCCATCTTTATTATGATATACTGTTTCTCATCAATCCTTTGATTAATAAGAGTAGCATTGGGAATTTTCTAGAACCACCCAAAGAGCATTTGGAGCTCGTAACAAAAAAATTACTGAAACCTAAGGAAACTAAAGAATAAACTGAAAGAGTTAAAAGTGGGTGGTGGCTGTAAAACGTTTTTGGCAATGTCTTGGCCTATGAAAGGAAAGGGAGCCCATCGGAAAAAATTACAGATAATGTTCACAAATAAACATTTTAAAAATACAGACATAGATTTAGAGGAAATGTGTTTGATTATACAGCTCTAGATCTTATTAATTATGGTTAACAACCTAGAAACTGGACATGACCAGGCATGCAGGCTTTTGAATTGAAGTAAGCTATTGTAACCCTGTGTATGATAGGTGTACATCTCACCTTCCAATATAGAAACTACAGCTAAGAATCTACTAGCTGCACCCATCTCAGTTTTTCTATATCCAACAGCTATGTATTATTCAATCATAACGCATTTCTAAGTGGGATAGCTGTCTTTGAATGCTCCGCCATCTTTGTTTGTTTATCTTGGTTAACGCTTAGGAACTCTTTTACAGTTCTTCAGGAAGTGATGTCATCCATCAGCTGATTCATAATATGACAAGTATCGAAGAAAATCAATGAAAAAAGTGAGGAAAAACTACTTCGGGGTATATCATATGGGCATTTTATTAAGACAAATTATTTTTGACATCTAGGCTTGAGAATCTTTTGAAATAATATTTCTTTCTTGTGGCTTTCGGCATTGTGGTCAAACGAGTTGCGCACACAGACATCAATTCCCTGTATTACTTCCGGATTCAGAATCCGCGATGAAAATATAGTCCTCATTTGTTCATGTGTTAAATTGATTAAAATCAAACTTTTTGTAAAGTAAATACTTGATGACATTATCAAAATATCATTTATGTAGAAAATGATTCCAAATATTTGCTTGATAGTCATTTAGATGTCAATGCGGACTAATTGATTCCGGCTTTATTAGGTTATGAGGCGCTGATATTGATGACAAAAGACATTGGAAAACAAGAAATTTTCATCCCTGGTATTCCGACAAATGAGTTAGTAAATTGGCCGAATTTGACCATGGCTTAGTGAGCTCTAACATTTGCCTTGAAAGAGGCTTCTTTGAATTTTGTGTTCAATATGGTAGCATATCGTCTGATTCTTTTTAAGTCAATCGGTAGGAAGTTTCCACTGTTTACTCGTTGCCGTAGCTAGATAGCAGCGAGGAACCATCTTAGCCATCTGACACAAGGAGTCGACTAACAAACCTATTCACTCTTGTATCATTAGTAGCCTTTTTAGAGACATTTTCTGTGGTTCGATTTCGAGTGATTTTATATGTGCCTCCAAATATTTCTTTCCTGCGCTCCAGTCTCCCTAAGGCAGGTAGGCTAAATGAAAACAAAAACCTGAAATCTTGGTCTCACCCATGACAACACCCAAATTTGAGACACAGGAAGACTCATCACGACGGCGACGTAAACCACAGACCAGAAGCAACATGCATAGTTCACAAAGACAAAGCTCCAGTAATACTGGAGTCCTTATGGTTGGCCCAAACTTCAGAGTTGGCAAAAAGATTGGATGTGGCAATTTTGGAGAGCTTCGTGTTGGTAAGTTTGAAAATTATTGGTTGCACTGTCATCCCCTCTGAACATGGTGTTCATGCTTGAGGGAATGTCTATTTATTCTCTAGACTAGACTATTTCTTGATCTTGAGATAGAGGCAATGTTTGTTATTAGTGTCTGCAGTGTCTGACTTGATTAAATGAACTTATTACTGTACTGGTACCTTATGCTATTCTCTCTTCGCTCTGTTCATTGTCATTGAATTATTGAGGGCGGTTGGCGGGCGTCTCTGGTAGGCGCTTACTTCTGTTGCTTCTTTTTTTTAGGTTTTCCTATCATCTGATTTTCTCCAGCACTCTCTCTCTCTCAACAATCAAACATGCACAGCTGTTTTGTCAGTTCTGCTTGTTATCGGAACAGATTTGTGTTCATCTCCCAAGTTTACATTGGGATAACTACAGGGTCACTCGCTATCTAGAACTCAGTACTTTTGTACAAGGGTAGTATATCCTGGGTCTCCCTGGCCCATAATGCATGATGTGTGTGGTGTCTCTCTTGTGTTTGAGAGAGTAATGTTTTTTGGGGGATTTTTTTCTAGTTCATTATGTAAATCATCTCTGTGAAACATGTCTGGCTGTGTTTTGATCATCCTTTCACTTTCATCTTACTTTCCCTAGGGCACTTATGTGACCTTAGGAGATGAAAGTGCCCTAAAATTCCCAATAAACAGACACACACAATCAGCATCTCAGCTTTAGCAGCCTGTCTTATTTTAAATGATGAATAAACAGACGCACACAACCAGCATCTCAGCTTTAGCAGCCTGTCTTATTTTAAATGATGCTGACAAATTAAGGGAAGTTTCCACAGATACAAATTTCCTTGAAACTTCTCAGACTAAAACTTCAACAAAGACTTAAACATCCATTTAAATGTCAAAATTATAATCCACTTTGAATATCAAAACGAGGTGGTCATTAGGGTGGTTTTCTTCAACTTGATATTTATACCCTTGGATAAAAACAAGTCTTGATTTAAATTTACTCTTGTGTAAAATAAGGCTACAGTTTATACTAGTAGACATATGTTGTGATTGAAATTTATAGAAGCAAAATATTGGCACTATGAATGATTTTAAAAAGGCTCTGGAAAGATCAGTTTATCTTATCAGGCCTTAAATAAAGCTGGAGATCATATCTGATAATTGGCAGAGGCTCAACTTATCCAAAGCTCATATGCTACTTTTCAGAACTTCAGACGAGGATTTAGTCTATTTTTTAATACACATGCCAAATTCCATGACAATATCTCTAAACTTTGTGAAATGTGTACAAATTTACAATCATTAACATGGGGCATCTTTTCTCTACCGTCTAATACAGTGCAACCCCTGGATAATGACATCGCCAGGGACCAGACAATTTTGTCAATTTTCTGGGGTTTTCATTGATTACTAATTTGTAACAATAAAAATCGGGACCAGGGGTTGTCGCTATTCCAAGGGTTCCACTGTATCTGTTTCGACCTCAAATTCACAGCCACTACCTTGTTTGTCATTATCTGATGATAAACATTCCCTTTCGTCTCTTACTAAAATTCTATCATCTTCCTCACTATCTTCACATAAATCTAATGCTCCACACAAACACTTCATCCTTGGTGGACATGTACCAGAAGAGAAGTATGACATCATGCAAACAGTGCCTCCGGAGTATTTACTAAAACGATGAGTAAATGTGTTAGTGTGGGAGAGCAGTGACTGAACATTCGAAAGAAAAAAATTGAAAGTTTGAAATTTAAACTGTGCACCAATCTTCGACCTTACGAGGCGTGTACAGAACCAATGAAGAAGTGACAATATAATGTTAAATGGTTAGGAATTCCAGATCATGTAAACAATTTAACAGAAAAGAAATTCAGCGCTGCATGACCAACAACTTTTTCTAATTGAAGAAAGAATATGCATGCGCATAAAAACAGTTCTTGAATAGTCACTTCCCTGCTTTGCCTTATAGTTGCAAAAAAAGTGCAAGCCACATTTTGTGGCACAGGGACAAATTGAATTGTGTGGTTTGAGTGAGTCAAAAGTGTTGACACCGACTGACAAATAGTTTTTGGTTAGATGACTTTTTAAAACAAGAAGTCTAGTTCATTTATGATGCTGCATTGGTTCACTTTCTCTGCAAACAACATGTTTGAATACAAAACAGAAAGAGGTTTTTAATTATTCAGACAATATCCACCTTGGCACTGACAAATTGTTTTGCTTCCATTTTATCAACATTAAACTGACAATGAGAAAAAATGTCTTTCCAAATACACAGTCATGACAGCACTCTAGACACTATTACTTATTTGTAGTGAGCTGTTTGATTTTTTTTTAAATCAAAGTACTAGCAGATCAGTTTATCAATAAGTACTTTCTTTTTGTTGGAAAACAGTGATGTTTTGTGATTAGGGACACTTATCTTTTTCACCACTCTCAAACCCTCTGCCACCTTTTACACGCTGTCTCTTAGCAGCGTTTCATGATATAAAGTTTTTGCTACAACTACAAAAGGTGAATTTTAATGTTGTTCATCAAAATGTCTGGGTGATTTAAGCTCTGAGAGATGAGTGAATACTAGTAGATTTTTAAGAATGAGCTGTTTCAATATAGAGTTGGTGCTTTTAATTTTTTAGTGGAAAATTAAGTGACCTCAGATACTTTGAGGAGGAGGAGGGGCATGTTTCCTTATAATTTTCCTTTGTAATCTGTGATTTGTAACAGTTTTTATCAGATTACATTTTTGTTGTGTTTTTTTTTTTCAGGAAAAAACTTGTACAACAACGAGCATGTTGCTATCAAACTGGTATGTATGACATTTTCAACTTTCTAGATGGGTTTTTCACCCAATTCAAATACTTCCTGCATGTGAATAGATCCGTGTCCTATTGTCAAGGTTGTCTCTTAAAAACTTCATGCTTCAAACGCAACTAAAAAAAAATGTTTAATTACAATTGACAAAAGAGATAAAAGGTTATCTTACTCCTGGTTTCACTGCTGTTAAAAACATATTAATACTGTTTAACTACCACCTACATCCTCTGTCCAATATCAGGTTGATGATTAGTTTGGTTTTATTATCGTGCTCACTTTCCAGTGTTAAACAATTTAACTGTCTATAGTACACTGATATTGTGACTAAATTTTGTTCTGTGCAGGAACCCATGAAATCAAGAGCTCCACAGCTGCATTTGGAATACAGATTTTACAAGCAGCTTGGGCCTTCTGGTAAGGTTTTATAAAAAAGTATTTTTGTTTTATTTCGCCGCAACTATTTGGATATTGAGATTTACAAAAATGTTGATGGTTATCAAACTACATATAATATGAGTTAAATATTTTTGTATGGTGGATTTTTTTTCTTTTCTTATGAAACAGAGAACACCGTGATAGCCTTTATGTAGACTTTGATAATGAATGGTTTACTTTACGACACAGCAAATCCTAACCTTTACCTGTACTACTTTGCTAATTACTACTATAGTATTAGGTAATATGCAGACTCAAGCATTAGCCTGGCCTGCAAATATGAGGTTGTTGGCGTGATGAATTATATGGTCACAGCTAAGCTTGACTGGCATATTGATTTCTTCTCCCGGCATTTTTTGCAAAAATATTATGGTATTTTTTTACTTTTACAGATTGCTAAATACATACTTAGTTTAAAATCAATTTATTGTCTGCTGGAAAATATGTTAGTGTGTATGTGTTCTGATGGCTGTAATTAAAAAACCCTTTGTTTCTGTTTTCCTTTTTATTCCTTCTTATTTTTTTGTCTTTATTTCTTTCTTTTTCTTTCTTCCTGTCTTTTTTTTATTATTACGGTCTTTCTTCCTCTTCAACACATTTCACAATCGAGATATAGATTTTTGTGATATAGCATCTTTTATGCTTAATACTGAGGTACCAAAATTCCTCTTTGACCGGAAAAAAGTTCTCTTTATAGCAAAAAATTTAATTTGAGTTTCTTGCTTGATAAAAATCATTAGATAAGCCTATCTATGCACTACTGCTGTTATGTTTATTTCATTGCAATTTGTTAGAGATATTTCACGTTTTAAACACAGAAATTCCTGTGACTTTTGTCAGATGTTCCTCTTTGTCAAATTTTGGTTTGGCGTCTCTTTTAATAAGAAAGGTTGAAACTCTATGGCAAAAAATCTGTTTTTCATTAACTTTCACTTTTGTTCTGACGGCTTGTGTTGTACATAAAAATTCACTTTAAGACAGGTACTAAAGATTTAGATTCATGAGCATTCGATATTGTGTGATCAAAAAATTAAGGACAAGATTGCCTAGCATCAGTAAATGCAACTAATATGAATGATGAATCTCTCTCTTTTTGGCCATATTCAACATACTTTTTGTAACTCAAATGGTTCAGTTTGAATAGAAAACATTATGAATGATCAATGACATTGTCTGGGTTTTTTTTCAGAGGGTGTGCCCACTGTGTTTTACTTTGGTCCTGTGGGCAGATACAATGCCTTGGTTTTAGAACTGCTGGGTCCGAGCCTTGAGGACTTATTTGATCTGTGTGATAGGAAGTTTAGTTTGAAAACAGTTTTGATGATTGCCATTCAGTTGGTAAGTTTTTTTTTTCCTCATTGCATGTATAGATTTAGGTCAAAATTTGTGTCACATTTCAACATTTTTAATTAAATTTTAAGTATTTGTTTTAAAATGCAACCCAAGATTTTTGTCAAGTGTGAATCAGATATTCTTTACATTTTAATTTTACAGTCTTAGGTTGTTTTTTGTTTTTTAATGTAGACTAGATCTTTCACAATTGCCATTTACATTTTAAAACAGGCATGCCCAAAAGTTTTGTGGATTATTTTTTTAAACTATTTGCACAATCTTAACATTAAAATTTTGTCTTGTTTTTGCTGATGGACAATAATGTTGTTTTTCTTTTCAGATATCAAGAATGGAATATGTCCACTCAAAACACTTGATATACAGAGATGTCAAGCCAGAAAATTTTTTGATAGGAAGACAGTCTACTAAAAAGCAGCACATAATTCACATCATAGACTTTGGTCTAGCAAAGGAATTCATCGATCCAGAAACTCACAAACATATTCCCTACAGAGAACACAAAAGTTTAACAGGCACAGCTCGCTATATGAGCATTAATACACATTTGGGCAAAGGTAGTGTTCATGTTTTGTTTCAAACCTTTTTTCAGTGCCAATATTTTTCTTGGGTCTTAAAAAATCCTCCTTTTTAGGGCCAGAGAAGTAACTTCCTCCTTTCCTTTATTGTAAGCTTTATATTGCTGTACTGGGGTAAATGCTTCTTAATTAGGAGTCAAAGCAATCAAAGTTTCCCTTTTTGTCAGCATCAGCACTGTTTGTTTTTAAAGTCACCACCTAACTTAATTTATATTTTATGGCATTAGTGAAGAAAAATTTGAAGGTAATTTTAACCTTTATTGCTTGATCTAAAGTTTGTTGTGTGAAATTCAACCACTTTCACTAACATAATTTTTTTTCTGTGATATAAATATAAACTATATGAAATTTGAACCATGATTTACATCCTGATTGTTATTCAACTCCCCATTATAATTGCACATGACTGTTCAACACTTTTGTTAAAGTAAATATGCTTATCTTTACTCCAGAGCAAAGCAGAAGGGATGATCTGGAAGCTTTAGGCCACATGTTTATGTATTTCCTTCGAGGAAGCCTCCCATGGCAGGGCTTGAAAGCTGACACCTTAAAAGAGAGATACCAAAAAATAGGAGACACCAAAAGAGCAACACAAATTGAAGTCTTATGTGAAAATTTTCCCGGTGAGTAAACAAGTAACTGACTCAGATTAAAGTAACCTGTCTTATTACTGCTTGCTCTCTCTTATTTTTTCTTTTATTTGAGGGGGAGAGGGTTGTTTGACTTACATTGCTTTACCCAATGCTATCAGTTGTTTTTGCTTTCTCCTTATTTTTTATTCAGATATGATCTCTAATATTTTTTGTTGTAACTTTATTTGGGAGAGGGTGTTGTTGCTTATAATTTAAACATTTTCACCAAGGATAATTTATTGAGACCCATATTATAATGACTTTGCATCTTATTTTTGAAATTTTTCCTTCACATGATAACTGTTACAGAATTCTAATTTTACTATGTTGCACAAGATGGCATTATACTTATATTTTCTCTTGCTAGTTATCTGCATGCATCTTACATATATATACTTCAATATTCAAGAGTCCAAAGTGGGAATAGTTTTATTATAATGTATTTCTAAACCATTTTTCCACAGTTTTGTTAGTAGAATTTAAATGTAATGCTTTGGCTCTAATTGATATTTATTATTTTATCACTTTTCAGAAGAGCTTGCCACATATTTGAGGTATGTTAGAAAGCTTGACTTCTTTGAAGCGCCCGACTATGACTATCTACGAAGACTTTTTACTGATCTCATGGAAAAGATGACGTATGAATGTGATTGGCAGTTTGATTGGGTTGGGCGACAGGTGGTAAGTTACAACTGTTACCCTGCATTCAAATTTAAAATAACATTATTTTTTTCAGCTAGTTCTACTAGGGTTATATATAAAATGATTATGGTAGTAAAGCAAGAATAGTAAATAGAGTACAGTTGTTTTTTTTTAATTTGCAATGGAATCTTTCATATGAAGTCATTACTTGCCCCTTGACCACATGCATAATCAGTTGGCTTTTTTTTTTTTTATTAGATTTTTTTTTTTTTTTGGTGTTGAAATCTGCTTACAGATAACATGCTTAATGATTGGAACTTAAACATAATTTCGGTTTTTAATACTTGTTTTTTTATTTCTCTAGTCTACTCCTCAGAGCACAGTGGAGTCTGGGGTATCTCCGGCCAGGGACCAGAATCCAGGCCGTCATCCAGCAGCTAAGGTAGGCACTATTAGAGGTATAGACATAGAGTGTGTGCTGGGGGCAGCAGTACTACTACTACCCTAGTGTTTGTAACTCCTGCACCTTGATCAGTCTAACTTTGATGACCAAGTTTGTTTGGTTGTTTGTTTTTTTTAATTCTTTCACTTACCACTTTTCATCCAATTTCCTGTTGAAATGATTACAATAATTCAAGATGTTTGGACTTGAATGTTGATGGTTATTTTACTTTCTTAGAGATCCTGGTTAATAGCTCATGATCCAGGTGCCACTTAAATTGTTAAGTTTTATTGCTTTTGCTAGTTCCTAAATTTAATTTTCCCTGTGCTTTCATGCACATACTATATTTTATTTCATTGAAGCTTACTTTTAAATTTCTTTACCAGGTTTGCTCATTTGTTCTCTTTGTGTTTGGATTATAATTATAAAAGATAAAGTTCTTGAAAGTATTCTTGCAGTATACAAAATCATAAACTGATATTGATTACAAGACTTATGTAAAATGAGCGATGATGGCAATTAATGGAAAGTTACACAGTTTTTAACATCTGCCTCCCTTGAGCCCTTTTTTATCATATGACATCCCCCATTCCTCCAAGGGAAATGAACAGTAACAAAATTCAGAAAAGACAAAATCACTGACCTTTTCATGTTGCCAGCATTTGCAAAATACTATTTCCCCCAACCCTTTGTATCGACAGATTCTAGAAGTATGCTTAGATCAGTTTCTTAATAGGTCTCTTCTCTAACTTCTTGCTTTGTTTTTATTGACACTGACCTTGACCTATAATCTTGTTACTTATGCAAGTAGTATAACACTTGTGTTCAAGTCAGTCAATGAGACATGCCACCCATGTCTCTATTGTGTTTGAACAATGCTTTCCCCTTTCACTTATATGCCATAATAGTTACTTTTTCCTTTTGAGCTAAAATTTGTTTTAAAAAATGCATTTGAATTTTAGAAAGGAGCCATGAATGTCATTTGGACAAAACCAGTAACCGATTGTAAAAGTTAATAAAACCTTTTTTTTTTTTCCTGAACATTTTCATATTTGACAATGTTAATTTTGACAAAACCATAAAATGGGTTCACAATTGATAAGTTAATTGTTTGCGCTGTTAGGTTGGTTCGGTTTTATGTATTTGCTCGTAAGCCTGTATGCCTTATTTTCAACCCCTGATATCAAATCATAAAAGTATGAAAATCCGATTTGGATTTAATCATTTCCTTTAAAACTATTTTCTGTCACTGAAAACAGTATTTAGTTAAAGAATTAGAATAAATCTTAACTATTTATGCATTCTATTTATTTTTTAAGCCGGGTTAAAATTGTTCTTATATTTCACAAGACTTTCAACACAAGGAGAACAGAAAATTTTGTATGCTTTGTTTTAATAGGAGCAAGGCCAACCGTTAATCTTGAATGATTACCATCATATCATATTTTGCTTATCCAGAGTTTTCTCTTTTGGTTTTTTTGTTTGTTTGTTAGTTGGGTTTTTTTTTTTAGGAGCGGTCTTTGCTAAGGGGTGGTAGTGTGTGCCCTATCAGCTGGTTATAATACAAATGCTCTCTCTCTCAGATTAAGATGTATTGGAGGTTGAGAATGAATCACTGTGGCTGTATCTTTTGTCAAATATCTCATTCTTTACTTTCCAAATCTGTCTTTTTAGTTCCTTTGTTTTTTCAACAAGTATATTGATACTTCATGTAAACTGAAATATTCAGAGAAAAATATTTTAAATGTGGTAATGGCCCTTTGACAGCCATCCTTATGGTTCAGTTAAAGATTGGCTGAAACAATCTCCTCTGCTAGATTGTGGCTTGACCTCATTTTGTAAAATATATGTAACTATAATTCCTTTTGATATATTTGTAATCTTTGGTTCTCTTTCTGACAAATTATATTTCCACCTTATTTTTTTTTTTACAAAGGTGACATTTTTCTCTCACTTCAATTTTGGTAAAATTTGATCACCATTTTTATATAGAATTTCCACACTTTGGAAAACGTTAGCAATGAATCCAATACAAATACCACCTTGCACTCTTTCTCATTCTCTGAGGTCAAATGGTATTTTGTCTTCTTGGTGAAGTACTCTTTTGAAATTGGACATAGAGGGGTTCCAAACAATGTAACAGGTTTCTTGTCTATTCCTTTTGTTTTGTGTTGTTTGAGCAAAGATATATTACCAAACATTCCTAGAATATTTATCTCACTAAAAAGAGACTCTTGCAACTCGGACTTTCGATTTTATAAGATTGATGTTTTCATATCGACAAATTGATATAAAGATACTGGTATCTTCCCAGACATTCCCTGTTCCATTGCCTCTCTGTAAATGAGTATCGGTATCAGGGGTTCTATTTCAGCTTGCTGAGCAGCAGCCTTCGTATAATATGATGTAGTGATTTCTCATAAGTCTACGTTTCATACTACTTACCACTAATTTGCCTTTCAGGCAAGTTCAAATACACGGGGTCATCATGCGTGGGGTGAACAGCCTCGACACACTTACCTTGGTGACAACTTGGCCTCAAATAGGCATGGGGGTTCTGTTCAGGTAGGCATCCATAATTCCAATGGCTGCAAGGATTCTTTCCATCTTGCTTTTAGTAAAGGATTTAGTCTTTTTTTCTAAATGTGATTGTCGTTCGTCAGTGACGCTTATCCTTCGCAATGAAATCTTAGCATTGGGATTCTTTGTCACTTTTTTTTTTTTTTTTAAGTTATAAAAAAAAGATCTTGTCTTGGGTATTGTAAATTTGAATATTTTCTATCATGAATGTGCATGCCACAGGTAATGGTTGGAACTTGTAGATCTGTTTAATCTTCCAATTTTTGTATATCTCTATACCTGCCCTGTAAAGTGTCACATTATTTCATTATCACAATCTACTACTCATCCATGTTAATAAGTGAACTGAAATTCTATTCATAAGATTTTGTTTGAAACAAGATGGGGCTTTTTACATTTTGCCTCACCCTCTAAATCTAATTTTAATGGAAAGACACCAATGTCACTAATTATAAAAAGCATTTTGCACAAAACCTAACCACTGCACTCATTATATTTCCCAAATGTGTATTGCTTTTGGAAACAAATTAAATCATACCAAAAAAAATAGTTGTTCTACCTCTATTTTGTAGTCAACTCATGCTTTACTTATCTCCTGATTTGTCTCTTAATTTCTTGTTGTTAACCGCCTTCTAA